>BMAO01019704.1:0-17752 GCA_019973975.1 Trichonephila clavata | reverse complement strand
TTTTTCAATCGCTTTTTTTTTTACTCACCAAAGTTACTGATTTCCCCTGTTTAAGGCAGAATTTTTTTAGTGTAACCCTTGAGTTAGAAGCGGTGCAAGGCGAAACAGGTCAACTGTCTTTGGCGCAAAGCTAATTTTCGACGCCAATGTTTGGCTAAATGTAAAAAAAAAATCGCCTATTTTAAATTGTTTTAAAGATCATTACCTTCATTTTAAGGGCATAATTTTTACGTTAATGCTCTCAAACATCACCAACTATTTGCAAAAATAACGTACTTTGAAATAGAAAATGTCCAAATTACTACTTTTTAATTTATTTCTCAGAAAAATATAAGTTTACGAAAATCACAATTTTTTTTTAAAATCCGTAATTTTGAAGCAATTTTTTCAATCTTCGTATAAGTTACAGATAATATTACTGTACACAAGGAAAACAGATTTTGTGAGATTATCTTCATAAATGACGAAGTTATTCAATGTGAAGTAAAATATAAGACTACTTTTTAAAAATTCTTTAAAAAAAAGTTTTGGGAATTTTATTTTTTAAATGAATGGATCTAAAGGAGAAAGGCTTGAAGTTAATTAGTGTAGAATATCGATTTAATAACACGAAAAGTAATGTGTGGCGAAGCAATGTCCAGTAGGAGAAAAAATTTAAGACAAGTATGAAAAGAGCGACCGACGGGTTTCTGCGAGGTGTACATCCTCCTTTGCATTGACCACGCACGGCAGTGCTGCAGTTATAGTCTTGAGTGTAGCGGGAGCTCTGAGCACTCCGCCACCAGCCAGTTAACCAATGTTTGGCTAAATGTAAAATCGCGTATTTTAAATTATTTTAAAAAATCATTACCTTTATTTTAAGGGCGTAATTTTTACGTTAATGCTCTCAAACATCACCAACTATTTGCAAAAATAACGTACTTTGAAATAAAAAATGTACAAATTACTACTTTTTAATTTATTTCTCAAAAAAAAACATAAGTTTACGAAAATCACAATTTTTTTTTAAAATCCGTAATTTTGAAGCAATTTTTTAATCTTCGTATATGTTACGGATAATATTACTGTACACACGGAAAAAAGGTTTTGTGAGATTATCTTCATAAATGACGAAGTTATTCAATGTGGAGTAAAAAATAAGACTACTTTTTAAAAATTATTTTAAAAAAAAGTTTTGGGAATTTTATTTTTTAAATGAATGGATCTAAAAGAGAAAGGCTTGAAGTTAATTAGTATAGAATATCGATTCAATAAGACGAAAAGTAATTCATACTCAACGATTTAGAAATAATTTTCATAAAAACGCATCAGTTTTAACACTATTTTAAAAAATTCGAAAAAAAATAGAAAATATCGTTATTTTACAAAAAAAATTATACCTTGTCGTGGCGAAATAAATGAACTTTCCGATTCTGTAATTATTTTTTGTCTCATTTCGACACCGAAAATTAGATGACAATTTTAATATGGTGGAAAACGTAAGATTACCGCTCGGCCGAAACGGAAGGGAAGTTCCGCCAAGTAAACAACCGGCAGGAGTAAAACAATTAGGCGTTTTAAGGTTTTTAATTAATATCTTTTTAACTAATTACAATATCGGAATATAAATAGGCAATACGGCTTCCCCGGAAAATTCCCGATCTTTTGGTACCTTCCGCGACTTTCTGCGTGGTGCGGTTCGTGAGAAGATAGACGCACATACATACATACATACATAGATAGATAGATACGTTTGTTTACCTTCGAATTTTAATAGGGTAAGACTAGCTTTCATGGCCCGGCGTTGCACGGGCTTATACCGAGGGTATAACTTAATCCCCATGTTAATTTCCTCTTTTCTTTCTGACGCCAACACTTTTGTGTGGTTTTGACGCGTACGATGTGAGTGCATGACCCGTGAGTGCGTGTCATGGCTTTGTCGCTTAACATTTTCCCTTTTCTTCACAAATTCAAAACTTCCAATATTATTTTTCGAAATTACTTTGATTTCTTTGTTTCTTTCCTCTCCGCTTAGCCCGGCGTTGCACGGGCTTTTACCGAGTGAATAACTTCATCCCCATGGAAATTTCGTGTTTCCCTCAGGCCGATAGCTCTTATGTGCGCGATGCGAGTGATTTCTTTAACTATGTCATTAAAACTCCCTTTTTCGAAGTTTGTTCTTGCGTTGGTGTGGTGTTCTAATTATTAGAGATGGGTGAAAGCGCAGGTGTCGTCCTCGTCACTTGACCATGGTTGGAAATTTCAAGGTCCATCGCCAATAACCCTCGAATAGGCGAACAGTGCGAATTAAAAAATCACTCACTCAGTATTCAGTTCTTTCGTTGCAATTTTTTAGTCCCCGGAAACGAAAATGTAGCCTTTTTAAAGATAGTTGTATGTTGAAAAAAGACAGAAAAGTAGAAATTTTTCAAATTTCACTACTATTTTAAAAATTGAAGTAAAATTGTGAGGATTTTTTGAAATATTCGACACACGGGAAAAATGTTTCATGCAATTATCTTTATAAAAGAAGAAATTATTAAATGATTGCTTTAAGTATTTTGAGTGTTTTATTAAAATTTGTTTCGAATGCATAACATACTGCCATGGAAATTCACCTTCTTTTATCAAAGTTCCTGGTATATGTGTGATTCCTTTATATTAACGTCACTACAATTCCCTTTTTCGAAAAAAAAATATTTTCCAGATCTTACTAATGTCAAACAGGTTTCAGTTCTCTTTCTACAGCACGGTGTTACAGTGGCTTTTTTGAGTGTAGAACTATTTTCCCCCTGACTCTCCCCTCAGATATAAGATTTATCTTCAAGTTTCTATTCATGACATATCAAAAACAATATTGCTTTAGTAAAAAAATAATAAATTTAAACAATAAAAAGAAAACTATTTTGATGCTTGAGTAAAAAAAAAATCATCATTTTTTAATAATAGATAATTTCTAGGAATCTAAAATGATTAAATAATTTTCAGGTTTTTATTAATCAATCAATCGCTACTTACAGTTCGCTTAAAAAGGTCTCTAGAACGTATTTTTATCCAAAATAATAGGCGATATACTTTTTATTAACAAATAATTAATTTAATAAGGAAATAATAGAAACATTCCTTTTATTTTAAAAAAATATATTAATTTAATTCCATTATCTATAAATAATAATAAAAAAAAATTAAATATTGCTTTAGTTTCGTAAAATATCTATTATTTTAAATCCATTTTTCTAAGAAAATAAATACAAAAATTCTCACCGTTAATTATCGAAAGGACTATTCATTTTTTCATTTCGTTGTTTTTGAATGTTAGATTAAAAATATATAAGAATGAAAAAGCCTGGAAATTTATTTACATTCACTGCACAAAATCATTCAAAAAGAAAATAATACTGTGTGTGAGACTAATATATGTTTCAGAATTATATTTTTTTTACAGTATTTTTTATTCCACTCATTCACTTTTGCCAAGAACAGCAAGTTTGACCTTGGCCACTGAGCGTTAAACAGAGGGAGAAAAAAAATAATAATGATTCTAGCGCATGCGCAAAGCCTTTAGAATGTCTTTAAAGCTTTCATTATTTTTGAGGGCTCAATTTTTAATTGAAAATTCCAAGTTTTCACAATTGATTGGAAACAACAATAATTTTTAAAGAAAAAAGGTTACAAAAATAATGCTTGTATTATTTCTCGCAAAAACTTTATTTTATGAAAATCACAAAAAGAAATCTTTAAAATCCGTAATTTTTAAGCGAAATCGACACACGGGAAGAGAAAAAATCATAAAATATGCAAAACAGCATTGTTTTGTAAAAAAAAAAAAAAAAAAAAAAAAAGTTGTTTTTTTTTCTATAAAATTCTTTAAAGAAAAATAGTTTTTTCGCGGAAACGAAACTGTAGCCTTTTTAAAAATAGTTGTGTGCTGAAAAAAAGACAGGAAGTATAAATTTTTCAAATTAAAAATTTCACTACTATTTTAATTCTTGAAGTAAAATTGTGAGAATTTTTTGAAATATTTGACACGGGGAAAAAAGTTTCATTCAATTACGCATTATTTTAAAGTAAACTATAAGTTTTATGAAAGAGAACAAAAATTTCGATACTGATAAATATTTTATATGAATCTCAGAAATGCATTGAATGCATTTTAATTAAAAAAAAATATATTAATTTAAATCCATTATCAATAAATACTAATAAAAAAAATTCTACAGATAGCTCTTGAAACGTTTGGATGTTTGATTAAACATATATAAGTGTTAAAAATCCACTTTTGGGGGAAAACCTAGTTATATGCTAACATTCACTGAAAAAAACATTCAAAAAGAAAATAATACTTTTTGATAAAAACATTTAATTTTTTAAATTTTAATTTTATAGTTTTTCATTCCACTCTGTGTTAAAATTATTTAAACACGTATCTGCGAAAAAAATTATATTATACAAAACTAACTTATTAATTATTTTTAATAAAATTGATTAAAAATGCTCATTTAGCAATTAATTGTGACATACCATTTGCTTACATAATGGCAGCACTGAAAATGAAGTAAATTTCAGATCAGTGGGGATGCAGCAAGTGAATTCAATCATTGAAGAAGAGAGAATTAATTTACGGGTGGGAAAAATAAGCAGAAATGAACAAAATCGAATTGTTGAAAAAGATAGAAATTACTTTGAATGATTAAAAATCAGAAAAAAACCTTTTAGAAGGCAAAAAAAAAAAAAAGTAAACGCATCAGTTTTAACACTATTTTAAAAAATTCGGAAAAAATAGAAAATATCGTTATTTTACAAAAAAAGTTATACCGTATCGTGGCGAAATAAATGATCTTTCCGATTCTGTAATTATTTTTTGTCTGATTTTAACACGGATAATTCGATGACAATTTTAAGATGGTCGAAAATGTCGAATGACAAAAAAATTTTTTTTTCAATCGCATTTTTTTTTTACTCACCAAAGTTACTGATTTCCCCCTGTTTAAGGCAGAATTTTTTTAGTGTAACCCTTGAGTTAGAAGCGGTGCAAGGCGAAACAGGTCAACTGTCTTTGGCGCAAAGCTAATTTTCGACGCCAATGTTTGGCTAAATGTAAAAAAAAAAATCGCCTATTTTAAATTGTTTTAAAGATCATTACCTTCATTTTAAGGGCATAATTTTTACGTTAATGCTCTCAAACATCACCAACTATTTGCAAAAATAACGTACTTTGAAATAGAAAATGTCCAAATTACTACTTTTTAATTTATTTCTCAGAAAAATATAAGTTTACGAAAATCACAATTTTTTTTTTAAAATCCGTAATTTTGAAGCAATTTTTTCAATCTTCGTATATGTTACAGATAATATTACTGTACACAAGGAAAACAGATTTTGTGAGATTATCTTCATAAATGACGAAGTTATTCAATGTGAAGTAAAATATAAGACTACTTTTTAAAAATTCTTTAAAAAAAAAGTTTTGGGAATTTTATTTTTTAAATGAATGGATCTAAAGGAGAAAGGCTTGAAGTTAATTAGTGTAGAATATCGATTTAATAACACGAAAAGTAATGTGTGGCGACGCAATGTCCAGTAGGAGAAAAAATTTAAGACAAGTATGAAAAGAGCGACCGGCGGGTTTCTGCGAGGTGTACATCCTCCTTTGCATTGACCACGCACGGCAGTGCTGCAGTTATAGTCTTGAGTGTAGCGGGAGCTCTGAGCACTCCGCCACCAGCCAGTTAACCAATGTTTGGCTAAATGTAAAATCGCGTATTTTAAATTATTTTAAAAAATCATTACCTTTATTTTAAGGGCGTAATTTTTACGTTAATGCTCTCAAACATCACCAACTATTTGCAAAAATAACGTACTTTGAAATAAAAAATGTACAAATTACTACTTTTTAATTTATTTCTCAAAAAAAAACATAAGTTTACGAAAATCACAATTTTTTTTTTAAAATCCGTAATTTTGAAGCAATTTTTTAATCTTCGTATATGTTACGGATAATATTACTGTACACACGGAAAAAAGGTTTTGTGAGATTATCTTCATAAATGACGAAGTTATTCAATGTGGAGTAAAAAATAAGACTACTTTTTAAAAATTATTTTAAAAAAAAGTTTTGGGAATTTTATTTTTTAAATGAATGGATCTAAAAGAGAAAGGCTTGAAGTTAATTAGTATAGAATATCGATTCAATAAGACGAAAAGTAATTCATACTCAACGATTTAGAAATAATTTTCATAAAAACGCATCAGTTTTAACACTATTTTAAAAAATTCGAAAAAAATAGAAAATATCGTTATTTTACAAAAAAAATTATACCTTGTCGTGGCGAAATAAATGACCTTTCCGATTCTGTAATTATTTTTTGTCTCATTTCGACACCGAAAATTAGATGACAATTTTAATATGGTGGAAAACGTAAGATTACCGCTCGGCCGAAACGGAAGGGAAGTTCCGCCAAGTAAACAACCGGCAGGAGTAAAACAATTAGGCGTTTTAAGGTTTTTAATTAATATCTTTTTAACTAATTACAATATCGGAATATAAATAGGCAATACGGCTTCCCCGGAAAATTCCCGATCTTTTGGTACCTTCCGCGACTTTCTGCGTGGTGCGGTTCGTGAGAAGATAGACGCACATACATACATACATACATAGATAGATAGATACGTTTGTTTACCTTCGAATTTTAATAGGGTAAGACTAGCTTTCATGGCCCGGCGTTGCACGGGCTTATACCGAGGGTATAACTTAATCCCCATGTTAATTTCCTCTTTTCTTTCTGACGCCAACACTTTTGTGTGGTTTTGACGCGTACGATGTGAGTGCATGACCCGTGAGTGCGTGTCATGGCTTTGTCGCTTAACATTTTCCCTTTTCTTCACAAATTCAAAACTTCCAATATTATTTTTCGAAATTACTTTGATTTCTTTGTTTCTTTCCTCTCCGCTTAGCCCGGCGTTGCACGGGCTTTTACCGAGTGAATAACTTCATCCCCATGGAAATTTCGTGTTTCCCTCAGGCCGATAGCTCTTATGTGCGCGATGCGAGTGATTTCTTTAACTATGTCATTAAAACTCCCTTTTTCGAAGTTTGTTCTTGCGTTGGTGTGGTGTTCTAATTATTAGAGATGGGTGAAAGCGCAGGTGTCGTCCTCGTCACTTGACCATGGTTGGAAATTTCAAGGTCCATCGCCAATAACCCTCGAATAGGCGAACAGTGCGAATTAAAAAATCACTCACTCAGTATTCAGTTCTTTCGTTGCAATTTTTTAGTCCCCGGAAACGAAAATGTAGCCTTTTTAAAGATAGTTGTATGTTGAAAAAAGACAGAAAAGTAGAAATTTTTCAAATTTCACTACTATTTTAAAAATTGAAGTAAAATTGTGAGGATTTTTTGAAATATTCGACACACGGGAAAAATGTTTCATGCAATTATCTTTATAAAAGAAGAAATTATTAAATGATTGCTTTAAGTATTTTGAGTGTTTTATTAAAATTTGTTTCGAATGCATAACATACTGCCATGGAAATTCACCTTCTTTTATCAAAGTTCCTGGTATATGTGTGATTCCTTTATATTAACGTCACTACAATTCCCTTTTTCGAAAAAAAAAATATTTTCCAGATCTTACTAATGTCAAACAGGTTTCAGTTCTCTTTCTACAGCACGGTGTTACAGTGGCTTTTTTGAGTGTAGAACTATTTTCCCCCTGACTCTCCCCTCAGATATAAGATTTATCTTCAAGTTTCTATTCATGACATATCAAAAACAATATTGCTTTAGTAAAAAAATAATAAATTTAAACAATAAAAAGAAAACTATTTTGATGCTTGAGTAAAAAAAAAATCATCATTTTTTAATAATAGATAATTTCTAGGAATCTAAAATGATTAAATAATTTTCAGGTTTTTATTAATCAATCAATCGCTACTTACAGTTCGCTTAAAAAGGTCTCTAGAACGTATTTTTATCCAAAATAATAGGCGATATACTTTTTATTAACAAATAATTAATTTAATAAGGAAATAATAGAAACATTCCTTTTATTTTAAAAAAATATATTAATTTAATTCCATTATCTATAAATAATAATAAAAAAAAATTAAATATTGCTTTAGTTTCGTAAAATATCTATTATTTTAAATCCATTTTTCTAAGAAAATAAATACAAAAATTCTCACCGTTAATTATCGAAAGGACTATTCATTTTTTCATTTCGTTGTTTTTGAATGTTAGATTAAAAATATATAAGAATGAAAAAGCCTGGAAATTTATTTACATTCACTGCACAAAATCATTCAAAAAGAAAATAATACTGTGTGTGAGACTAATATATGTTTCAGAATTATATTTTTTTTACAGTATTTTTTATTCCACTCATTCACTTTTGCCAAGAACAGCAAGTTTGACCTTGGCCACTGAGCGTTAAACAGAGGGAGAAAAAAAATAATAATGATTCTAGCGCATGCGCAAAGCCTTTAGAATGTCTTTAAAGCTTTCATTATTTTTGAGGGCTCAATTTTTAATTGAAAATTCCAAGTTTTCACAATTGATTGGAAACAACAATAATTTTTAAAGAAAAAAGGTTACAAAAATAATGCTTGTATTATTTCTCGCAAAAACTTTATTTTATGAAAATCACAAAAAGAAATCTTTAAAATCCGTAATTTTTAAGCGAAATCGACACACGGGAAGAGAAAAAATCATAAAATATGCAAAACAGCATTGTTTTGTAAAAAAAAAAAAAAAAAAAAAAAAAGTTGTTTTTTTTTCTATAAAATTCTTTAAAGAAAAATAGTTTTTTCGCGGAAACGAAACTGTAGCCTTTTTAAAAATAGTTGTGTGCTGAAAAAAAGACAGGAAGTATAAATTTTTCAAATTAAAAATTTCACTACTATTTTAATTCTTGAAGTAAAATTGTGAGAATTTTTTGAAATATTTGACACGGGGAAAAAAGTTTCATTCAATTACGCATTATTTTAAAGTAAACTATAAGTTTTATGAAAGAGAACAAAAATTTCGATACTGATAAATATTTTATATGAATCTCAGAAATGCATTGAATGCATTTTAATTAAAAAAAATATATTAATTTAAATCCATTATCAATAAATACTAATAAAAAAAATTCTACAGATAGCTCTTGAAACGTTTGGATGTTTGATTAAACATATATAAGTGTTAAAAATCCACTTTTGGGGGAAAACCTAGTTATATGCTAACATTCACTGAAAAAAACATTCAAAAAGAAAATAATACTTTTTGATAAAAACATTTAATTTTTTAAATTTTAATTTTATAGTTTTTCATTCCACTCTGTGTTAAAATTATTTAAACACGTATCTGCGAAAAAAATTATATTATACAAAACTAACTTATTAATTATTTTTAATAAAATTGATTAAAAATGCTCATTTAGCAATTAATTGTGACATACCATTTGCTTACATAATGGCAGCACTGAAAATGAAGTAAATTTCAGATCAGTGGGGATGCAGCAAGTGAATTCAATCATTGAAGAAGAGAGAATTAATTTACGGGTGGGAAAAATAAGCAGAAATGAACAAAATCGAATTGTTGAAAAAGATAGAAATTACTTTGAATGATTAAAAATCAGAAAAAAACCTTTTAGAAGGCAAAAAAAAAAAAAGTAAACGCATCAGTTTTAACACTATTTTAAAAAATTCGGAAAAAATAGAAAATATCGTTATTTTACAAAAAAAGTTATACCGTATCGTGGCAAAATAAATGATCTTTCCGATTCTGTAATTATTTTTTTGTCTGATTTTAACACGGATAATTCGATGAGAATTTTAAGATGGTCGAAAATGTCGAATGACAAAAAAATTTTTTTTTCAATCGCATTTTTTTTTTTACTCACCAAAGTTACTGATTTCCCCCTGTTTAAGGCAGAATTTTTTTAGTGTAACCCTTGAGTTAGAAGCGGTGCAAGGCGAAACAGGTCAACTGTCTTTGGCGCAAAGCTAATTTTCGACGCCAATGTTTGGCTAAATGTAAAAAAAAAAATCGCCTATTTTAAATTGTTTTAAAGATCATTACCTTCATTTTAAGGGCATAATTTTTACGTTAATGCTCTCAAACATCACCAACTATTTGCAAAAATAACGTACTTTGAAATAGAAAATGTCCAAATTACTACTTTTTAATTTATTTCTCAGAAAAATATAAGTTTACGAAAATCACAATTTTTTTTTTAAAATCCGTAATTTTGAAGCAATTTTTTCAATCTTCGTATATGTTACAGATAATATTACTGTACACAAGGAAAACAGATTTTGTGAGATTATCTTCATAAATGACGAAGTTATTCAATGTGAAGTAAAATATAAGACTACTTTTTAAAAATTCTTTAAAAAAAAAGTTTTGGGAATTTTATTTTTTAAATGAATGGATCTAAAGGAGAAAGGCTTGAAGTTAATTAGTGTAGAATATCGATTTAATAACACGAAAAGTAATGTGTGGCGACGCAATGTCCAGTAGGAGAAAAAATTTAAGACAAGTATGAAAAGAGCGACCGGCGGGTTTCTGCGAGGTGTACATCCTCCTTTGCATTGACCACGCACGGCAGTGCTGCAGTTATAGTCTTGAGTGTAGCGGGAGCTCTGAGCACTCCGCCACCAGCCAGTTAACCAATGTTTGGCTAAATGTAAAATCGCGTATTTTAAATTATTTTAAAAAATCATTACCTTTATTTTAAGGGCGTAATTTTTACGTTAATGCTCTCAAACATCACCAACTATTTGCAAAAATAACGTACTTTGAAATAAAAAATGTACAAATTACTACTTTTTAATTTATTTCTCAAAAAAAAACATAAGTTTACGAAAATCACAATTTTTTTTTTAAAATCCGTAATTTTGAAGCAATTTTTTAATCTTCGTATATGTTACGGATAATATTACTGTACACACGGAAAAAAGGTTTTGTGAGATTATCTTCATAAATGACGAAGTTATTCAATGTGGAGTAAAAAATAAGACTACTTTTTAAAAATTATTTTAAAAAAAAGTTTTGGGAATTTTATTTTTTAAATGAATGGATCTAAAAGAGAAAGGCTTGAAGTTAATTAGTATAGAATATCGATTCAATAAGACGAAAAGTAATTCATACTCAACGATTTAGAAATAATTTTCATAAAAACGCATCAGTTTTAACACTATTTTAAAAAATTCGAAAAAAATAGAAAATATCGTTATTTTACAAAAAAAATTATACCTTGTCGTGGCGAAATAAATGACCTTTCCGATTCTGTAATTATTTTTTGTCTCATTTCGACACCGAAAATTAGATGACAATTTTAATATGGTGGAAAACGTAAGATTACCGCTCGGCCGAAACGGAAGGGAAGTTCCGCCAAGTAAACAACCGGCAGGAGTAAAACAATTAGGCGTTTTAAGGTTTTTAATTAATATCTTTTTAACTAATTACAATATCGGAATATAAATAGGCAATACGGCTTCCCCGGAAAATTCCCGATCTTTTGGTACCTTCCGCGACTTTCTGCGTGGTGCGGTTCGTGAGAAGATAGACGCACATACATACATACATACATAGATAGATAGATACGTTTGTTTACCTTCGAATTTTAATAGGGTAAGACTAGCTTTCATGGCCCGGCGTTGCACGGGCTTATACCGAGGGTATAACTTAATCCCCATGTTAATTTCCTCTTTTCTTTCTGACGCCAACACTTTTGTGTGGTTTTGACGCGTACGATGTGAGTGCATGACCCGTGAGTGCGTGTCATGGCTTTGTCGCTTAACATTTTCCCTTTTCTTCACAAATTCAAAACTTCCAATATTATTTTTCGAAATTACTTTGATTTCTTTGTTTCTTTCCTCTCCGCTTAGCCCGGCGTTGCACGGGCTTTTACCGAGTGAATAACTTCATCCCCATGGAAATTTCGTGTTTCCCTCAGGCCGATAGCTCTTATGTGCGCGATGCGAGTGATTTCTTTAACTATGTCATTAAAACTCCCTTTTTCGAAGTTTGTTCTTGCGTTGGTGTGGTGTTCTAATTATTAGAGATGGGTGAAAGCGCAGGTGTCGTCCTCGTCACTTGACCATGGTTGGAAATTTCAAGGTCCATCGCCAATAACCCTCGAATAGGCGAACAGTGCGAATTAAAAAATCACTCACTCAGTATTCAGTTCTTTCGTTGCAATTTTTTAGTCCCCGGAAACGAAAATGTAGCCTTTTTAAAGATAGTTGTATGTTGAAAAAAGACAGAAAAGTAGAAATTTTTCAAATTTCACTACTATTTTAAAAATTGAAGTAAAATTGTGAGGATTTTTTGAAATATTCGACACACGGGAAAAATGTTTCATGCAATTATCTTTATAAAAGAAGAAATTATTAAATGATTGCTTTAAGTATTTTGAGTGTTTTATTAAAATTTGTTTCGAATGCATAACATACTGCCATGGAAATTCACCTTCTTTTATCAAAGTTCCTGGTATATGTGTGATTCCTTTATATTAACGTCACTACAATTCCCTTTTTCGAAAAAAAAATATTTTCCAGATCTTACTAATGTCAAACAGGTTTCAGTTCTCTTTCTACAGCACGGTGTTACAGTGGCTTTTTTGAGTGTAGAACTATTTTCCCCCTGACTCTCCCCTCAGATATAAGATTTATCTTCAAGTTTCTATTCATGACATATCAAAAACAATATTGCTTTAGTAAAAAAATAATAAATTTAAACAATAAAAAGAAAACTATTTTGATGCTTGAGTAAAAAAAAAATCATCATTTTTTAATAATAGATAATTTCTAGGAATCTAAAATGATTAAATAATTTTCAGGTTTTTATTAATCAATCAATCGCTACTTACAGTTCGCTTAAAAAGGTCTCTAGAACGTATTTTTATCCAAAATAATAGGCGATATACTTTTTATTAACAAATAATTAATTTAATAAGGAAATAATAGAAACATTCCTTTTATTTTAAAAAAATATATTAATTTAATTCCATTATCTATAAATAATAATAAAAAAAAATTAAATATTGCTTTAGTTTCGTAAAATATCTATTATTTTAAATCCATTTTTCTAAGAAAATAAATACAAAAATTCTCACCGTTAATTATCGAAAGGACTATTCATTTTTTCATTTCGTTGTTTTTGAATGTTAGATTAAAAATATATAAGAATGAAAAAGCCTGGAAATTTATTTACATTCACTGCACAAAATCATTCAAAAAGAAAATAATACTGTGTGTGAGACTAATATATGTTTCAGAATTATATTTTTTTTACAGTATTTTTTATTCCACTCATTCACTTTTGCCAAGAACAGCAAGTTTGACCTTGGCCACTGAGCGTTAAACAGAGGGAGAAAAAAAATAATAATGATTCTAGCGCATGCGCAAAGCCTTTAGAATGTCTTTAAAGCTTTCATTATTTTTGAGGGCTCAATTTTTAATTGAAAATTCCAAGTTTTCACAATTGATTGGAAACAACAATAATTTTTAAAGAAAAAAGGTTACAAAAATAATGCTTGTATTATTTCTCGCAAAAACTTTATTTTATGAAAATCACAAAAAGAAATCTTTAAAATCCGTAATTTTTAAGCGAAATCGACACACGGGAAGAGAAAAAATCATAAAATATGCAAAACAGCATTGTTTTGTAAAAAAAAAAAAAAAAAAAAAAAAAGTTGTTTTTTTTTCTATAAAATTCTTTAAAGAAAAATAGTTTTTTCGCGGAAACGAAACTGTAGCCTTTTTAAAAATAGTTGTGTGCTGAAAAAAAGACAGGAAGTATAAATTTTTCAAATTAAAAATTTCACTACTATTTTAATTCTTGAAGTAAAATTGTGAGAATTTTTTGAAATATTTGACACGGGGAAAAAAGTTTCATTCAATTACGCATTATTTTAAAGTAAACTATAAGTTTTATGAAAGAGAACAAAAATTTCGATACTGATAAATATTTTATATGAATCTCAGAAATGCATTGAATGCATTTTAATTAAAAAAAATATATTAATTTAAATCCATTATCAATAAATACTAATAAAAAAAATTCTACAGATAGCTCTTGAAACGTTTGGATGTTTGATTAAACATATATAAGTGTTAAAAATCCACTTTTGGGGGAAAACCTAGTTATATGCTAACATTCACTGAAAAAAACATTCAAAAAGAAAATAATACTTTTTGATAAAAACATTTAATTTTTTAAATTTTAATTTTATAGTTTTTCATTCCACTCTGTGTTAAAATTATTTAAACACGTATCTGCGAAAAAAATTATATTATACAAAACTAACTTATTAATTATTTTTAATAAAATTGATTAAAAATGCTCATTTAGCAATTAATTGTGACATACCATTTGCTTACATAATGGCAGCACTGAAAATGAAGTAAATTTCAGATCAGTGGGGATGCAGCAAGTGAATTCAATCATTGAAGAAGAGAGAATTAATTTACGGGTGGGAAAAATAAGCAGAAATGAACAAAATCGAATTGTTGAAAAAGATAGAAATTACTTTGAATGATTAAAAATCAGAAAAAACCTTTTAGAAGGCAAAAAAAAAAAGTAAACGCATCAGTTTTAACACTATTTTAAAAAATTCGGAAAAAATAGAAAATATCGTTATTTTACAAAAAAAGTTATACCGTATCGTGGCGAAATAAATGATCTTTCCGATTCTGTACTTATTTTTTGTCTGATTTTAACACGGATAATTCGATGACAATTTTAAGATGGTCGAAAATGTCGAATGACAAAAAAAATTTTTTTTCAATCGCATTTTTTTTTTTACTCACCAAAGTTACTGATTTCCCCCTGTTTAAGGCAGAATTTTTTTAGTGTAACCCTTGAGTTAGAAGCGGTGCAAGGCGAAACAGGTCAACTGTCTTTGGCGCAAAGCTAATTTTCGACGCCAATGTTTGGCTAAATGTAAAAAAAAAAATCGCCTATTTTAAATTGTTTTAAAGATCATTACCTTCATTTTAAGGGCATAATTTTTACGTTAATGCTCTCAAACATCACCAACTATTTGCAAAAATAACGTACTTTGAAATAGAAAATGTCCAAATTACTACTTTTTAATTTATTTCTCAGAAAAATATAAGTTTACGAAAATCACAATTTTTTTTTTAAAATCCGTAATTTTGAAGCAATTTTTTCAATCTTCGTATATGTTACAGATAATATTACTGTACACAAGGAAAACAGATTTTGTGAGATTATCTTCATAAATGACGAAGTTATTCAATGTGAAGTAAAATATAAGACTACTTTTTAAAAATTCTTTAAAAAAAAAGTTTTGGGAATTTTATTTTTTAAATGAATGGATCTAAAGGAGAAAGGCTTGAAGTTAATTAGTGTAGAATATCGATTTAATAACACGAAAAGTAATGTGTGGCGACGCAATGTCCAGTAGGAGAAAAAATTTAAGACAAGTATGAAAAGAGCGACCGGCGGGTTTCTGCGAGGTGTACATCCTCCTTTGCATTGACCACGCACGGCAGTGCTGCAGTTATAGTCTTGAGTGTAGCGGGAGCTCTGAGCACTCCGCCACCAGCCAGTTAACCAATGTTTGGCTAAATGTAAAATCGCGTATTTTAAATTATTTTAAAAAATCATTACCTTTATTTTAAGGGCGTAATTTTTACGTTAATGCTCTCAAACATCACCAACTATTTGCAAAAATAACGTACTTTGAAATAAAAAATGTACAAATTACTACTTTTTAATTTATTTCTCAAAAAAAACATAAGTTTACGAAAATCACAATTTTTTTTTTAAAATCCGTAATTTTGAAGCAATTTTTTAATCTTCGTATATGTTACGGATAATATTACTGTACACACGGAAAAAAGGTTTTGTGAGATTATCTTCATAAATGACGAAGTTATTCAATGTGGAGTAAAAAATAAGACTACTTTTTAAAAATTATTTTAAAAAAAAGTTTTGGGAATTTTATTTTTTAAATGAATGGATCTAAAAGAGAAAGGCTTGAAGTTAATTAGTATAGAATATCGATTCAATAAGACGAAAAGTAATTCATACTCAACGATTTAGAAATAATTTTCATAAAAACGCATCAGTTTTAACACTATTTTAAAAAATTCGAAAAAAATAGAAAATATCGTTATTTTACAAAAAAAATTATACCTTGTCGTGGCGAAATAAATGACCTTTCGATTCTGTAATTATTTTTTGTCTCATTTCGACACCGAAAATTAGATGACAATTTTAATATGGTGGAAAACGTAAGATTACCGCTCGGCCGAAACGGAAGGGAAGTTCCGCCAAGTAAACAACCGGCAGGAGTAAAACAATTAGGCGTTTTAAGGTTTTTAATTAATATCTTTTTAACTAATTACAATATCGGAATATAAATAGGCAATACGGCTTCCCCGGAAAATTCCCGATCTTTTGGTACCTTCCGCGACTTTCTGCGTGGTGCGGTTCGTGAGAAGATAGACGCACATACATACATACATACATAGATAGATAGATACGTTTGTTTACCTTCGAATTTGAATAGGGTAAGACTAGCTTTCATGGCCCGGCGTTGCACGGGCTTATACCGAGGGTATAACTTAATCCCCATGTTAATTTCCTCTTTTCTTTCTGACGCCAACACTTTTGTGTGGTTTTGACGCGTACGATGTGAGTGCATGACCCGTGAGTGCGTGTCATGGCTTTGTCGCTTAACATTTTCCCTTTTCTTCACAAATTCAAAACTTCCAATATTATTTTTCGAAATTACTTTGATTTCTTTGTTTCTTTCCTCTCCGCTTAGCCCGGCGTTGCACGGGCTTTTACCGAGTGAATAACTTCATCCCCATGGAAATTTCGTGTTTCCCTCAGGCCGATAGCTCTTATGTGCGCGATGCGAGTGATTTCTTTAACTATGTCATTAAAACTCCCTTTTTCGAAGTTTGTTCTTGCGTTGGTGTGGTGTTCTAATTATTAGAGATGGGTGAAAGCGCAGGTGTCGTCCTCGTCACTTGACCATGGTTGGAAATTTCAAGGTCCATCGCCAATAACCCTCGAATAGGCGAACAGTGCGAATTAAAAAATCACTCACTCAGTATTCAGTTCTTTCGTTGCAATTTTTTAGTCCCCGGAAACGAAAATGTAGCCTTTTTAAAGATAGTTGTATGTTGAAAAAAGACAAAAAGTAGAAATTTTTCAAATTTCACTACTATTTAAAAATTGAAGTAAATTGTGAGGATTTTTTGAAATATTCGACACACGGGAAAAATGTTTCATGCAATTATCTTTATAAAAGAAGAATTATTAAATGATTGTTTTAAGTATTTTGATGTTTTATTAAAATTTGTTTCGAATGCATAACATACTGCCATGGAAATTCACCTTCTTTTATCAAAGTTCCTGGTATATGTGTGATTCCTTTATATTAACGTCACTACAATTCCCTTTTTCGAAAAAAAAAATTTCCAGATCTTACTAATGTCAAACAGGTTTCAGTTCTCTTTCTACAGCACGGTGTTTACAGTGGCTTTTTGAGTGTAGAACTATTTTCCCCTGACTCTCCCCTCAGATATAAGATTTATCTTCAAGTTTCTATTCATGACATATGTCAAAAACAATATTGCTTTAGTAAAAAAATAATAAATTTAAACAATAAAAGAAAACTATTTTGATGCTTGAGTAAAAAAATCATCATTTTTTAATAGATATTTTAGGAATCTAAAATATAAATAATTTCAGGTTTTTATTAATCAATCAATCGCTACTTACAGTTAGCTTAAAAAGGTCTCT
>BMAO01019703.1:0-16105 GCA_019973975.1 Trichonephila clavata | reverse complement strand
TTCAAAATTACGCGGACCGTCGCCAAAAAGCCCTCGTGTTGCTAAGACAGGGCGACGTTAATATTCACTCACTCACTCATTTTGTGTGTGTGTCACACTTTGTACAATCAATTTTATTTCTGGAATTTTAATTTAGGACTGATGCTTTAAAAATTACTTCTGTTGATTAGAGTAATGTAAATAAAAAATTATTTTAGGAGAAAAAATTAAGGAAATACGAAAATTGCTCTAAAATATATACATCAATTTTTTGTGTGACTCATACAGTAAAATTATATTTTATATCGTCTTTGATGTTAGTTGTTTATCAACTGAAGTATAGTTTGTAGCTATAATTAATTATGTTGACTGATGTTCCATAAACACTTAGCAACAGAAACCTACTTACAATTGTTAAGTATGAAGCTGTCTTAAAGGAAATTATTTACATACATTCTACACATAAAGATTAGAATTTCTTCGAAGGATGCTCATAATAATGAAATAATATGCGTAAATTGTTTATCAGTAATAGAACTACTTAGTCACGAAGAAAAGAGAGGGAAATAAACCTTACGAAATGGAATAACAATACCAGGAAAGAATAAAAACACGATTTTCAAATCGTTGTTTGCTTATCAGTTTTTTTAATCAACACAAAAATTGAATTAGTGAAAAGGTTACGCAGGTTCTTTGTTTTCATGACCCCATACAGGAATCAATAATAAAACTAAGAATTTATTTATTTTTGTCTTACTTTTTTACATTACGTTTTCTCAGTTTTCTATCCCCAAAAATATAGATGTATTTCTTTATTGAAAGATTATCAAAATAGGAGTGAATATTGCTTTCTTTTTCAATTCCTACTATTAGCTCACACTTTCTCTATATTGTTCAAATTTTCAATCGTTTTAAAATGCATTTTAAAGCACACAATTGAGCTGAAATTTTATATACACGCTTATTTTAGATGACAATACAGTTATTTATTTATGATTAATAAAAATTAATTGATTAAAATTAATTATTCAGCTACGTTGGCATCATTTTTGGCAACTTAGCGACCCTTTTGGCGACTTGTGTCAAAACTTGAAAAGGTTTTTTTCTCGCATTTAAAGCGTTCATTTGAGCTGAAATTTAATATACACTATTGTTTTGGGTTAATATACACTATTTAATATACACTATTGTTTTAAGTCCTCGTGTTACTGAATAGTGCGACGTTAATATTCACTCACTCAGTGCAGTACTTTATTATGTTTTATCTCGATATCCTACTTCTGGCAACGAAACCACGTTCGCTCTTTGATAATCTTTATGTTGGGGAAGTTTGAAGAGTAGGGTGCCAGTTCAGGTGTCGTCCTCGTCACTTGATCGAGACTCAGAATTACAAGGTTCGTCGCCAGTTGTCATCGCGCAGGCTTAGAGTAAGAAGTTAACAAAAAAAATCAAATCTACAAGTAGATAAAAATAGGTAGAAACTGAAAATTGATTTCTTTATGAATTTTCTCGTTATGATGCTGACTGAAGTGACGGCAGATAGATTATACGACAAGTAAAAAGTTTTTCGTCGATAAAAACAAATTTTATAAAATGATAAACACATACAAATCAGCAAAGCTAATGAGGATAATAATCTTCATTCAAGTCTACAATAGTCTGTCAGTGTTTTGGCAACTTTTCAATCCCTTCTGCAAGGAACTGTGGCGAGGATTCCAGAAAGCAGTTGACCTGATTTATGATATCGACATTTGAATGGAAGATTGCACCATCAAGATGCAGCTGCAGATGTGAAAATATATAGTAATTCTAAGGCGCTAGGTCTAGACTGTATGGTGAATGTTACATCAAATCCCTCTTCAGCGTGTAGAGTGTCCAGCCGGTCATCGCTCTAACATTGTCTTTCATTAACATTTCATCTTAATGAAAGACAACCACCTTCTTTCCGAGGTCTTTTTTTTCGTTTTTCGCGAATGGCATCGATAACTTTAATTAGCATATTGCTGTATATTGTACTGTTGATAGTTTGCCCGCTTTTCAGGTACTCTTTATAGATAATTCCACGACAATCCCACAGAGAAAGAGAAGTACCTTCTTATTAGTTCGCGTTCGTCTTGCAACAGAACCTGCTGACCACCGTCCTTTACGGCTTGTATTGTTGTAATACACCCATTTTTCATCACAGGTCCCAATTCTGTCCAGAATGTTCCCTTTCCTTTGATCTCTGAGCAGATCCTAACAGGCTGCTTTTCTCTTGCTGTTGTCTTCAGCAGTCAATTCATGAGGCACCCAGGAGTTAAACTTAAACGTTAGATTTATACATTTGAAAGCTTCAACTACTGATTTTTTACAAATATCAAGTTCTAAGACAATAATTAGCGTTGAAACATTTTTGTCGATCAATGATTAGTTCAGTTTTTAAAAGTGAACTTGTCGCTATCGGTGAGGGACTAAGTTATATTCTATCTTCCTTAGACCCTAAGTCCATCTGGATTCTGTCTGATAGTCGAAGTGCCATCCAACATTTGTCAAACTGGAGTAGCGTTGGTGATAAAACTGGAACTTCTATTCTTAATAAATTAAAACAAGTCTCATCATCTTGTGATGTGCCCTTTCAGTGGATCCACTCGCATGTAGATATATGGGGTAATGAAGAGGCGGATGCCTTGGCAAAGGAGGGTGCCACAGAGGCTCTGGCTACATCTAATTGCCTGACCTATCTTGAGCTGTACTCTGCCAGAAAACATATTGATAAAAAAACTTGGCTCGACCCCCTGGTTCATATTTGGTATCGAACTGATTCCCCTGAAAGATCCCTTGCCTTGAATTGCGACAGATGCACCCAGACGGTAGTTTCCAGATTTTTTTAGTGGACATTTAAGAAGCCTTGCCTTTCAGGGTGGCCATAAAACCCCTCCGATTTGTCCTAAATGTAACATCGAACAGGCTTCCCCAACTCATATTCTTGGATGCCTGGGTTTGTCCTACGACGTCTTGTTAGGTCTTCCTATGCTTCTATATGATTTTTTCAGGGTGAATAAACTCATAGATCTCGTGTAGCAGAAGCTAGACAAGGAGATAAGCAACAACAGCAACATGATTTGCTTTAAATGGTAACAATAAACCTCAATAGGGCGGCCAGAACGTGGTTCATCTTCAATGCCGAAATTCCCGGCTTTAAAATTTCAAAACCCAAACTTTTATTGTATCATAAGAAACAGTATTCAATCCTAAACTTTCACACATTTTTTGTGGCATTCAATTGCGCTGAGTTTATTTCGCAACTCAAGTACATAATCGCTCTGATCTATTAACGTGATAGCCACTGGCGTAGCTAGTCCTTAGTGGCTCTACATCTAAAAGTCTTGGGGCCCTTTTTTGAGGACTAAGGGGTCTCAGGGGTGTTAACTTTTTCTGGGGAGGGCTAAAAATATAAACAATATTCAAATACATATAACTCTTTTAAATTAAAATTAAATAATTCGAATCTTTTACTCATTATTCATAAAGGAATGAGGCTTCAGAAAAGTGTATAAAATGTTTAAAATATAATCATAATTTTAAAAATTATAAGTATATGAAAATTAAAATTTTTTTATGAGAAATATTAATTAAGTTTTACTGCGCGCACACTATTTTCTAAAATAGTAGCTTTTGATGCATAAAACTTTATAGACTTTTAAAATGTATCATACACTTTAAGCCCTAGTAAATTAAGAATAATATGTCTTTTGTATTTCAAAATATTTGAAAAACATTAAAATTTTTAAAAAAAAATTTAAAAGTATAATTTTTTTTATTTTTTAAAAAATATAATTTATTATTCTATATTCTATTATAAATTATTATTCTATTTATTTAAATTTACTACAGAGTAATAAGGATACATTTAATTTTATAAATCAACTTATTGCTAGTAATTAAAGCTAATACTTTTGAAAATAGCATGCGCGCAGTAATTTTCATATGCTTATAATTTTTTAAATTATGATTATATTTTAAACATTTTACACTTTTCTGCAGCCTAATTCCTTTATAAATAATGTGTAAAAGATTCGAATTATTTAATTTCAATTTAAAAGATTTATATGTATTTGAATATTGTTTATATTTTCAGCCCTCCCCAGAAAAATTTAACAACCCTGAGACCCCTTTAACATTTAACGATTTTTTGCTTTCAAATTTTGAGACCCCTAAGGATTGGGGGCCCCGTATTATTGACACGGCTAGAGCAACACCCCTGGGGATAGTTCCATTATATACACTTTTTGGTGGACAAGATAATAAAGTTTTGACAAACAAATTACACAATCGAGTAGTTCCAACTTTTAGATTTAGAATGCAAAAATCTGTGTGGAGGAAGGTTATCTACCACGGAAATGGCCGCTGTTGGCGCAGAAATATCTCCTCATGGCGGAAAACCTTTTATTTAACCCGATAGAAAAAAGATATTTGAATTATGGCAACGTGTAGGTAGAACTGCAGCTCTGATTCATGATCCCTGGCGTTAATAGTAAAGAATTTGGATTTAAATTATAGTTTAATGACAACGGGTACTTGTATCGTACATCTCCTTTAACACCACTTCGCTTGATATTTATGCCAGTTAAATGTTGTTCCTCAAAAAGAAATAATGGCAGCGGTAGCCTAGTGGCTATGGTTACGGACTCGTGGACGATGTGTTATGAATTATAGCCGCTGAAGACACGCCGTGTAGAGGGGCTGATGAATGCTAAATCTGTCAAAGTTTAAAATCCTCTCTCTGGCGTGGTGTGGTACTTCAGAGGTGGTGCCATCTCAGGTGTCGTCCTCGTCACTTTTCCGGGGTACAAAATTACGAGGTTCGTTGCCAATAACCCTCGTGTTGCTTTATAAGCAGTCACTCAAGAAGAAATTACAACAACATTTTTATCTTTGATTCCAATAGTTATTTGAAAACAAGTAATACAAAAAAAAATTTTAAAGTCAATTCCTACTTAGATGAACAGAAAAAAAGTTATTTTAGTTACTTTTTATTAAATAGTTACAATTAATGTAAATATGTATATACATATGACAGAATCACAACATTAAGTGGAAAATAATTTTTATTAATTATCATTAAAGTATCGCATTGTCATCCAAAACAATCGTGTATATAGAATTTTAGTTCAACTTTGAAACATGAGAAAAAATATATTTTAAAGTCGACCCAAGTCGACCCCAAGTCGTTAAAAATGAAGCCGAAGTGGCTGTCGCTGTAATTCTTTAAATAATTAATTTCAGTCAATAATTTTAATTAATTATAGTTAAATTATCGCATTGTTACCCAAAACAATAGTGTATAGAAAATTTCAACTCAAATGAACGCCTTAAAATGTGAGAAAAAAATCTTTTCAAGTTTTGACACGCCAAATAGGTGGCTAAGTCGCCAAAAATGATGCCAACGTGGCTGTATTTGTAATTCTTTGAATAATTAGTTTTAATCAATTAATTTTTATTAATAATTAAATTACTTTAATGTCATCCAAAATAAGTGTGTATATAAAATTTCAGCTCAACTGAGTGCTTTAAAATGCATTTTGTTAACGACTGAAAATTTGAACAAGATAAATATAGACAGAGAGTGAGCTAATAGTAGGAATTGAATTATCAGCTGTTTTGTAAAGAAAAATTCCTGAACTGAAGCTTAAATATCAATATATTTGTTTCGACCAGGAAGTTATCAGATATTTTATCCTGATAATCTTATAAGTTTTTTCTTATCTTATTAATCACGAGCAAGAGCAGTATCAGTAAAAATTTAGACAAGATATAAGCTCATTGTGTTGACAACATTATTATCTTGTAAAGTGATAATTGTTTGCTATTCATTTCGATATTTGTTATGAAGTATTCTAACGTTTTAAAACTTTTTTGAATATAATTAAAAAAATTTTTTTTACTTTATTTATTCAGGAGATAAATGAAGAATTCAGAAATATTACACGAAGTTTACAAAAGTAGGTTTCAAGAAAAAGAGGTGACAAATTTTTTGTAACTATAATCAGGTTGCAACAACACGTACAATAATTAACTAATTAAAAATTGTGAGCTAACAAAAGAATAGAAGAATAGTCTCAAATGTATCGATATTTTGCTGTACATCTCCCGATCCTATATCAGGGATTTTTCAACTTTTTTATCTCACGGCACATTTAAGTAGAGAAATCCCGGCTTATGATAATTCTATCCCTAGCTCTTCTAAGAGACCTAGGGCAGTCCTTAACTACTCATATCAACACTTCCCAGCTCTGAAAAAGATGAGAATGTCTTGATACAAATTAAATTATTTATCTCTTGTTGTTTTCTTTTGCAAGACTTCATTCACTCTAATTATTACCCCCCCCCTCCCCTCCATTCAAGCTTTTGCATGCGGTTAGTGTGACAACTTGATCCTATTTTAAACTTCTCCACCTTTTCTTACTTTTTTCCAAGTGGTTATTTAAAATCTCTTTTCAATAACCACACGCAGATATTTAAGAGGTAATGAGTAATTGACTTAAAAATAATATTCTCTTTAATCTTTGATATTAAGGAAATTCCTCCCTTTTCTCTCCTCATTCCGTCGAGATGCGGCAGCCGGTTGAAAGACGGGCAGGGTTGTCAGAGATGTGACGTCATTAACTAAATCAATTGGATGAGTGGTTTCCCATTCACCCCTCCACCAGCGTTGTTGTGCTGCACTCATTGTGGACTGCTTTATATTCTTATGTAACACTTCAGCAAATTATTCTTATTTTTTTCTACTTATTATGATGAGTGGATGATAGAGATTTCTCTAAGGTTCCACGTAAATGTATAACCATTACCATTACCGGTACATTTAAGTTTACGGCTAAAAATTTAACAATCACATGATAAGGATCCAAAAAAGAGATCATAAATAGCACTTTAAATGATTTGTATATTTTCTTTTTCAACAAAATATTTGCAATTTTATGTTCTATACAGTTTAATGCTACGTTTCACACATTCAAGGATCGAATCGTATGATGGTGTACTAGTATGTTCTACTAAAAAGATTTTGATATTTATACAGTCACTCAAACAAGTATTGAGACACTTGGCATGCATAACTGTAAAAAGCCATGTATAAAAATATTTATCACATTAAAACAAAAACAAAATGAATTAGGAAATATTTTAACATTCGGTGTACAGTATATATGGAAAATTTTATTAGTATTGTAGAATTGTAATTTGATCGATCTAGCTTTTCGAATATAATTCAAAGGCCAACTGGAGTCAAAAAAGTATTGGGAAACTTTTGAAATGAGAAATTTAACAAATATACAGCGCATCAATAGAATTTAATTTAATACCACTTTTTTTAGTTTAGTTAGAAGTTTAAACATATAAACGTTTCAATAGACAAGATTATTTATAGAAAATTGGCGAGAAACAAAGATATATTGGTTGGTGTCCAAAGACTCCTAATAAGTCATTGGAAAGAGGGGAAATCTATTTGCTGTATAGGAAAAATCTTGAAATTGAATAAGTCTGTCGTGTAATATTACCTCTCCTAACATTATCATCACCTCGTCTAGTGTTACTCATATTTAGGTGGGTTAACAAATTCACAAGATATCCTTACCAAATCACAATATTTATTAATATTTCTTAATCAAGGAAGGTCATATATACACTATTCAAATACAAGAACAATAAAACACAGTGGAGAATGAGAAGGGGTCACTAATTGCGGAACTACGAAATCTAAACTGAATCCACGAAAGATCAGCGCGTACAATTACAGCTACACACGTATACGTAATTACAATTCTTAAGTCACTAACCTGATTTCTTAAACTACGGCAGGCTCATCTTGTGGGTCACTTGCATCTTGATTGGATCGGATCAAAGCTAGAATTCCCTCTTTAATATACGACTTCTATTTGCAGCTTTTCCCGTAGCTTTTCTACGGACTAATTTTATCAACAACTGTGAGTTGGATTCCCGACGCTTCGATTCACTTTTCTTTACAAAATCTACCTCTTCACTTGACAACTCTTTCTCATTTCATTTCATTCTCTATCGATAACTCGCTAAACCCGAACTTATATAAAATATCTCATTTACATAAATCACGCTTTGGCTCCCGGTGGAGATTGGTTGAAATAAATAAAATTTGAAAGAAATATGTAGAGGATTAGTAAAGAACCGTACGGATCCGTCACAAGTCTACTGTTTATAACATCATTTACAGGTTCAAGAAAACAAGCAAAGATCAAGTCTTCCAAGGAACGTGAAGAGAGGTGGATTGTGATACAAGTACACATTAATCCAAGAGCTAGTGCAGTTAAAATGACTTTGTAATGTAAAAGTAGTTCGGAAAATCAGTAAATCCTGAAACTGTCAGAAATGTTTTTAGAATACATAAGTATCATGATAGAGTACCTCAAAGAAAGCCCTACATCAGCAAAGCAAATAAACAAGCTAGATTGGCATTTGCTAAAATGCATGTAAAGCAGCCAATAAAATATTGGGAAAATGTAATTTGTGTTGATGAAAGCAAATATAACATTTTAGGAATGGAAGGCAAGCAAAAAGTTTGGCGGAAATCAAATACTACAATGCGTGTTAAAAAATTACGGCCTACTGTCAAATGTAGAGGGGGTAATCAAATTGTCTGGGGCTGCATGGCAAGCTCTGGTGTCGGGAACTTACATTTTATTGATGGTATAATGAATAAATATGCATATCTTGACAGTGAAATTTAAATCAAAGTGCGAGCAAGCTGAGAATCTCAGGACATTTTCAATTGTACCAAGATAATGATCCGAGACATACTGCAGATATTTGCAAGTTATGGGTCCTCTACCACTGTCCTAGTGTTATTAAGACTCCTGCTCAATGTCCAGACCTTAATCCCATTGAACACGTGTGGGATTATTTGCAGCAAAAACTATATGTGTACCAAATTTCTAACAAGCAGGATTTAAGGAAATATTTGATCGAAGAGTGGACCAAAATCAATGGATCGTTTTGAAAAAGAAAAAAAAAAGATCCAATTCATGCCAAATATACTTCGAGAGGTCATAAAAAGCAAAGGCGGCCCAACAAGATATTAATTTCTAAGTTTGAATTGTTTTTTTAAAAAATTTTATTGGGAAGTGTCCCAATATTTTTAGAGCACTTTTTTTTATCTCGATTTCTTTTATTTTCAATTTTAACCATAATTGCATTAATATATGAGTTTTGTTTAAACATTTACTTCTTTTTTTGGTTTTATTGTATGTTTAAGTAAAATATTACGATAAAAATCTATGAACTGGTAGTGTGTCCCAATACTTTTTTGACCGACTGTATGTGGAACTTTTTGTGTGTTTTCAACGTGTTTCCAAAATAATTTCATTAAGGTGACTGTGGCTACGTTTTCGGAATCATGTCTTTGTAAAAGCGTATAAATGAATAATTTTTTTTTTTGATATTTAGTGTTACCTGAATTAGAAAATGCATATAAAATTGTTTTAAAAATATTATTACAATAAAAAAAAAAATCATTTAAACTCAATTTTTGGCAAAAAATAAAGAAATTAAATGAGATTTATTCAAAACATTCTTCTTTTATGAAAAATGTTTCTGTAATAATAATATTTTGCAGATATATATAGCTAAGACCTATACAGAGCCTGAACTTGGATTTTTGAGGTATATAAAATTTAGGAGTGGAATTTAGTCGCCCATCCGGTATAGTGGTTAGCGAAGGTGACTGCTGTGCCATAAGGTCTGGGTTAGAAGCTCGGAGAAGACATGAATGTTTGTAAATGTATAGTGCTTTTGCGGCATGGGTGTACTCTAAATAGCCGTCGAGCAACAAATTCTCTCGTGAGGTTGATGGATGGGGAAGAGAGATGGGACGCCCTTGACCAGTTCTCCCTCAAAATTGGGGTGGAACGGAGCTACGACGTATTGTCACCTGCATGGTGCTCAAAGCTACGGTTAACGATAGGCGTACATCTAGCCCTTTGCCCCGATGAATTTTATGGGCCTCGATCTGACATTGTGAGACAGGTGGCATTAGTAACAACCGGAGTGGAATTTATTTACATTTTAGTGCACCAGAGTAGAGAAATTTTAACAAAAACACCGGTATTATTTCACTAGATTGTAACTCTGAAAATTATTAACGATTTTCCTAATTTTTTAGTTAAGTCTTTGTAGATAAGTCTTAGCAACATGAATGAAAAATATTTTTATTATCGAAGCACTTTTCATGAAAAGAGAATATTTTGAAGATACAGCAAGACGTCGTTTATCCGTATAAATTGGGACCGGACACCGTTCGGATACATGATTTTTCGGATAACCGAAAACCGAATGCGATCCATACAGTATATGAAACCGGACACAATACGAATATTGAAAATCCTTACATACGGGAAACGTGCTTGAAGAAAAAGTAAAATAGGTGCAAAATGTCACAATTTCACCTTTATTGTGGAAAATAATCACTTATGTTTCGCTGTACCATTGTACACATTCGTTTTTTCGCTACAAGGTCTCTGATTCTCTTGACCAGCAGCAGTTGAATAGGACAGCACTCTGATTGTTGTTCGTACCACTCAACAGCTGTCTCTAACGCAGAAAAAGCGTCATCATTTGATGGACCCTTGCTACTTTCGTTGTTGTTGTTCTTCTTGTCCTCGTCTTCATCCGTTTCATCGTCGACAGAGTCGGATTCTTCTTGCACGGAAGTCACAATCTCGTCATCATTTAGCATTAGAAATCCACAGTCTTCTACATTGCATAACTTCCAGGTTTCTACATCAACCAAACTCAACAAAAGAGAACGTATACACCCACTCACTCGGAAACAATCTGACCTAATATTCCACGCAGATATTAACCAAATCATACATAACTGGAATTCCCCAAATATCCCTCACCTTGGTTTTTCCCGTCACTTTTGGCCTCACGTGAAACAACTGTTGAGCATTGCACTGTTCGAAACGTATCCGGACTTTGGTCCGGATATTTGACGCTCCGGATAATAAACGTTCGGATAAATGACGTTCTAGTGTATGCCATTCTTTCTTCATTTTTTGACAAAAAATTGCACTTACCGTAAAATCCGGTGTACAACGCGCACTTTTAACACAAAAATAAAATCGAAATTTACGGGTACGCGTTATACGCCGGTTATTATCAAAATAAGAGCTTTAAAAATAAAATTAAAAAAAAAAAGATACGAGCATAAAAAGAATTACACTTCTACGTATATTGAAATATATTTATTTAAAAGAAATTATATGTATTCCTTATGAACTTAAAGGGCTGTAGTTCTAGAAGTGTACTATTTTTTCCAAAGTTTTTGGAATAATACCTTGAATAAATGACTTCAAAACATAAGAGCATAGCACACGTAGATTTCAGAATTCTTTGCAAAAAAGGGGGTGCGCGTTATATACGGCGAATATATCTAAAAATCAAAAACTTCAGCTTGAAAGTATAGGTGCATGCTATACACGGGATTTTACGGTAAATAATTTTTTCTTGTGATAATATTCTGAAAACAATTTTATATGTATGTTCTAATTCACATCTGACACCAAATATCAGAGGAAAAAATTAATTTATACAATTTTTCAAAATCACATTTCCGAACGTAGTCATTCACCTTTTAATAACTAATTTTTAATGCCTTCATAATGAACTAAAATGGTTCTGGCTACCTTCAATTTCAAAACCTTTTATGATGATACAAATAACTCGTGTAGAAATCAAATGAACAGAATGCTCGGATAAAATTAGGCTGACGAATTGAAATCTAAGGTCACCTATCTTTTGAAAACGAAATTACACCTTTGTTGTGTGATTCCGTTTCTGTCAGCTATTTGTAAAGAGCAGTGATGAATCGAATTGGTGTCATGGTGCCTGGGAAAAAATAATGACAGGGGGGTGAGTGAAAAACTTCCGCGTATTGAGAAAACCAAGGACAACACTTGTTCCATTAAAAGGAAAGAAAAATAACACTTTTTTTCTAAAAAAGAGTTAATCGAGTGGATTAAAAATATGCTGATTTCTTATGTAAAAGTATATCAACAGGAAGCGTTGTGTCCAGTATGTGTAATAGGGGCTTTATTGCAGGAAGCTCGCTTTGGAAATAATTATTAATTATATGATCTTGCTATCAAATGGATTGTCAGCTAAGGTTGTTCATTAGTTTTACTTTTATTCACTGAAAGAAGAAATATACAGAAGACAAATCATTTGCAATTTTTTTTTTTTTTTTTTTTTTTTTTTGCATTTTAGAATGTTTAAGTGGAGCTATTACTGAAAGAGCCGAATTCTCAATTTTTTTCCTGTTTTACTCAATGCACACACACACACACTTTGGTTTTTTAACAATAAATTAGGAATGTAAAAAGTGTTTTATAGGGTTGATAAGCAAAAGTAATTAAAAAGCATACATTTTATAAAACCACACATACTGTGTTTTAGAAACAAATTTACAGTTTAGTAAATATATATATAAACGTAAGATATTTAAACGCTAATGAGAAAAATTTTGAATCGAAAATGTTCACAAACATATAAATATTTTTCTTTAATTAGGAAATATAAAAAAATAGCATAAAAATTGAAAATATCCAAAACATCCAATTTTTTCATAAATTGTGTTGTTGTTAATTATGTTACTTTTAAAGTTCATCTAAAAAGAAACATTGCTATTTCAACAGTAAATTGTGATATAAACCAGTTTGAGTGTTACTGATTGTTAAATTCGCGAAAATATTTGGTATTTATAAAATTTATTTCTATTGAATGTTTTAATGCACATGTACGTATATATGTGTGCAACATGCACCTTCTTTCAAGGTAAGACATAAAAGAAATTTTTACAGCAGTTTGTTATAAATTTACATTGAACGATCTATTGATTTAGAGTTTTTTTCGAACGAAACTTCCATATATTTAGTATTAAATACGAAAGTCCTTTATTTTATTTATCAAACATGTTTTCCAACTGAGACATAAAGGAACCATTTCAATCGCTATTTAATTTATTTACTTAGAGAAGCAATATTATTGAAATGTGCGTGCAAATGATATATCTTTAAAACTAATGTGTTATTTGAACTATTCTCGATTATTATACTTTTTGCGGAATATATTTAGTTGCTCCAATTCAAACAGCTGTGGTGGGGGTATCTATATAAGCCAATAACAACCACAGTACTAAGATGGTCATTTTAGTATAGTGGTTATGTTATGTGCTTACGGGATGGAAGGTATGGAGAACGAATCTTCTTCATTGGCTACCTTGGGAACTTCGAACAAATGCAACCTTCACGCAGCAGTCGTGGCGCCATCTATCCATCGCAAAAGCAACCAAGCCCTCAGACACATGACGCAATCAACAAGCCGTCTCATACATGACGCAACCTTCAAGCCGTCTCATACGAGTGACGCAACCTTCAAGCCGTCACACCTAATGACGCAACAGCTCACACGCTCGCCATAACAACGATATCGTTCATTTGCCTTACCGACTCACTGGTAGGGAAGTGTGTGGCGGTGGTATCTATATAAGCCATCAACAACCTTTGTACTAAGATTATCAATTTAGTATAGTGGTTATGTGCTTACGGGACAGAAGGTACCGAGAACGAATTTCCTTCACATCAAACGAACTCAACTTCTGAGTTTTTGATTTAAGTGTGTCTCATTTTAATAATCAGCATTTATACCAACTGTATCATACATATATATAAGAATAATTTACAGATATTTCATATATACTTGATGTACTGAAATTTTAAATTTTTCAAGGGATACAAATGTTTATGATGTTTGTGAATGTATTTTCATCATGAAGTCTTAGGTCATAATTTAGCACAAAATATATCATGGTCTGGGAGACCTAAAGTTACAAAATCTTGACTTTCTTGAAGGAGATTTTGGTAAATGCTCCACATACATCATGCATTTTTTGTATACAGAAAAATACGTTTAACGCGAAAACGCTTAAGGTGAAATATTGGTTAACACGAAATAATACAACGGTCCCGACAAACTACTAGGTATTTCCAAGTATTTTTCTGTCTGTCAAAAAGAAACGAAAATCGCTTAACATGAAACAATTTCTTTTCTGGGAATGAACAAAATACGGAAAGCACCAGTCGCGCAGACGAGATTCAAAAAGGGTGTGAAATGGAAGAGACGTAGTTTCATGAGTTTCGTAGAAAGGAGGCTAACTTGGCTTTTAAATACCTTTAGAATAGCCTGTGACACGAGCCAGTTTTGTTTATCGAAGCTACTTTCACCCTCCACCCCTATAAACACCACACGAACACATCTAATATCTGATCAGTCGGCTTTGGAATTCGATGAGGAGTGCATTGCAGTACGAGCAAAAATTACTGAGTTTGTTTCGCGTTTTATTTTTTATTAAAGAAGACATTTTTTCGAGCACAATGGCAAAGAACTCGGGTAGAAAGCCAACTGCTATTTTGCGAAAAGTGAAGGTGGAACCTTTTAAGGCTATTGATCAAAAACGGAAATCTGTTAAGATTTTGGCATTACTAACTCCACGTGATGAACAATAATTACAAAAAAAAGAGCATATTACAGAAATGTTTAAATATATCTATGTAAATAAAATGTACTCTAATAAACTTCGTTTTTTTGAATATATGTTTTTCTTAGAATATCTTTTAACACGAAAAATTATTTCAGCCCCCTCTGTTTCGTGTTAAACGATTTTCGTTGTATATCCATTGAATTTGAAAGAATTTTAACGCTCGTCCATTGCACATTTTGAAGGAAAAGTGTATACCTATCGGGGAATACGTATGTGGTAGTAAGGGTATTTGGGTAAATTGTGCGGTGTATGGTGAAAAAAAGATTACTAATAATCAATACCTACCTATGCGTGAAAAAATGTTCCATGTTATGCAGATTAGGAGAAAAATAATAATTAAAAAAGAATTCAACATCTTATATTGCTACAAAAGGGTTAAATTTTTGAAAATAATGGGAAAAAAATACTTAATTTTGGCGAGATGATTTTAGACTCAAAATAATTGTTTGCTACAATATAAATGAACAAAAGTGATAATTACTGAAAAATGAGTATTGAGTACCAAAATGCATACTGCAACATTTCATAACTCAGCCCTTTCTCTCTGCACCATCTATCCCCTCAGTCCGATCCAAACTGTTTTCCATCTTCAGCTTTCTCGTGCTCTGTAATCTCGATAGTATGAGAAACCATGAGTTAAATTAAAAGTTCAAGAGAATGTGTTCGAAAATAGAAAGCGATTTTCCATTTTCCTTTCTATACAAGATGTTGTACTATTTTTGTTTGTTTGTTACTATTTATTCATTCATTAAATTTAATTATTCTAATAAAATAGTATAGTAAATAAATTATAGTTTAAAAAACTAAAAAAAAAAAACACCCTTTTATAGTTAATCGAACTAAGTTGTAACTTAATCTTTTAGTCGCCAAATCTGGAAATGGTATCTGAAATGAGTCGTCAGATGCGGGAAGGGATCTGAAACTCGGAAATTGTTAATCCTGATGATCCTGATCAGGACAATGGAACAAATTTATTAAATTATTGTATTGTCATCGGTCCTGGACAAGTGAGCAAAAATTCGAATTAATCTGACCTTTTAAAGTGGGTAAAAATGGAGTTCAAAGATTCCGTTACATTCAAGTGAAGCTTATAAAAGGGTGGTGTTAAAAAGAAATCACTTTCTCAGAAATTAGGCCATCTGAGGTGGGATTCGAACCCACGACCTTTGGATTAGAAGTTCATTGCGCTATAGGGACACAGCGAACGATTTTCCTTTCTATATATGCTGTTGGATTATTATTTGTGTTTGTTACTATTTATTCCCTTTTTAATTTAATTAATGAATTAATATTTGAAAAAATTGCATTAACATCAAGTGTTATCCACTACCAGTTTAAAGAAATGTATTTGAACTTGAATGGATGAAAATAGAAAGTATTTTATGAAAGATTGAAAATTTGAATAAGATATATATATATATATATATATAATATAGGAATTGGAAAAATGAAAGTTAATGTTTTTCTTTTCATATAGGTTGATTTTTTCTAGGCATTAATGTCGTTGTGAAATTTATA
>BMAO01019702.1:0-71730 GCA_019973975.1 Trichonephila clavata | reverse complement strand
ATACTTCGAATTTTTGTAAATATGCTTGCAAAATTTCAAAGGTTTACCTGTATTTTTTATCAAGTTATGGAGCAATATTTGATGTTGGACAGCAAACTAAACAAAACTGCCCCTCCCACATTTAAGATCATCTGCTAGAAAAGAGCTGGATAAAAAAAAATGAATTGATTATTTTTCTATCGAACCTTAAGAACCGGAGAAGTTCACTTAGAATAAATTGCTCTCTTTATATATCACTCCTAGGGTCTCGTTTTGTAGTTTTACTTGTGATTGATTAAGTGTGTTTGAATTGTAATAAAATAATAGTTATTATGGAAGTTTCTGATGATGCTTTGTTTCCCCCCACACCCTTAGGTAGGCAAGACGGCGAAGGAGCGGCTTCAAATAGGCCGCGCTCACTATCTTTGTGCCACTCAACGGAAAATAAAAACTTCGTATTTTTATTAAACTAATAAAATGGACTCAAAATTAAACCATAAAGCTTTTTTTAATCAATAATTGACGAATTAGTAAGCATTAAAATATTGTACACCAGTCCTAGGTCCTTGGTGGTCATTTTCAAAAGTTCAGTTATATTTTTCTGTTCTCAAAATATATTTAGATGATTATAAAACTTTTATTTTTATTTTTAAAGTTTCATTTCAAAATAAACTAAAAGTATTTATTTTATAACGATAAAGTGCTGTTTCCTATTTCTGAAAAGCAGGAAATAAAATATCACTTTAAAACAGAGAAATCCCTTTTAAGCACGAAAAAAAAAATTAGGAAATGATTGTTGTTAAGTTCAAGGTAATAAAACTACGGAAAATCGCTAGACAAATCTATTTACAAACTCAAACAAGGAAGAAGCTGCACACTACTATTGCCCAGGTATTTACATTTTTTATTGCTAGTAACACACAATAAAGTTCTTTCTAACAAACCACAAATATGCGATTATATTGATGCGTAAAATTTATTTTTCATAACGTAAGCTTTTAAATTTTATCACAGTTAACGATATTTTCATATTTAAACCAGAAGTTTGGATTTGAGACATGAAAATGATCTTCAGAATTACACGTGTGGAAAGTTGTAGGTATTTTCACATTTGTACTCAAAAAGAAGGTTAAAAAAAACCCCTGGAAAATACAGAAACAGAATGTTTTGTATTAGAATAACTTAATCTATATGTATAAAAATGGATGTTTGTATATATGAAATCGCTTCACTCTAACACTGTTCAATCAATCACTATGAAAATTGGCATGCATATGTATATTTTTGTAGGTAAGGTTTTTTTATGTGCTATCCTTTTTGTTGCAGCTCCCCACCTGGTGGCGCTACAGCAAATAAACTTCTGCACCGTTCAACAATCACCAATTTGCAAACGAGGTCGCCAAAAATGATGCCAACTTGACTCTATCACCAACATTTCGCTATGATTCTATTAAATCGCCATTATGATGTAAAAAACGGCTTTGCTAGCGAATATTATAACTTTAGCATAAAGTAAATAGAACAGGGAGTATATTAACGCATTACACATCCAGATATAAATTATTACGCTATTTTAAGCGTCCATTACATAAAATTTGTAACAATTTGATACTTTTGCTAAATAGATATTAGCTTAGGAAATTGTTTTCAAAAATCGACCCACAAGAAAGTTTAGGGGCGTAATAAATAAAAAAAATCCTTTTTATCAGCCATTAGACCTTCAGACTTTACATTTAACAAATGCGGTTTTTTTTTGTTCGGCTGAGATAATCGAAAGGCTTTTCTTTGTATAATTTACATACACGTAAAATTAACTCATTAAAAACTTACTTATCCTTCAATCTGTATTGTTTAATTTTTCAATTCACCCGTGCGAAGAACGGGTATATCAGCTTGTTTTGTGTAAAACATTTTATTTTTATTTTTCAGAAAGATTAAACGTTTCTTACAAATAGTTGACCTGTTCATTTTCTGAAAACATTTTATAAGAATGATACTTTCTTCAACACACACACACATATATACGCGCTAGTGAGCAAAAAAAGCGAAAAATTGGTTTTTACAACGATGATATTGTTGAAAAGAACTCTTTGCTACCAGTACAGTGAAATAGCAGTTAAGCAGGAAAATGATGCGTTGGAAAATGTCAACGCTAGGACACCTGAGGCATGTCACAAGACACAAATACGTCGAATAGCTCAGTCCTAATATAACTTAAACAGGAGGAAGGATGCATTGCTAAGCATACTCTGTAAGTGAAGCCGTGTAGGGGAGCAATGCATGTTTAATCTGTCGAGAGCTCAAACGTCCTCCCATTGGTGTGGTGTGGTGTGGTAGTTAGGAGAGGGGGTGCCAGCTCAGGTGTCACCCGCGTCACTTGACCATGGTTCAAAATTACGAGGACCGTCGCCAAAAGCCCTCGTTTAGCTGAACAGTGCGACGTAAATATTCATTCACTCCCTGACTCTGTAAGTGAAAGGGAAATCGTACTTTCATAATAGCTGTGTTTGGAAACTATCAGGATGGATTTACTCGTGGTTTAATGATCGGTAAACTCAAAGAAAGGCATAATTTTTTAGGAGCGTTGCACAAAGTTTGAAATTTTCAAAAATGTAGTACCAAGAGCTTAGAAAGCCTTCCAATTGCAGGTACAGCTGTAAGAAATGCTGGAGCTGGTTGACCCAGGAAAATAATGAAAAATGGTGACCGGTTTATCGTTCTGCAAGTGAAAAAAGATCGGAACCAGATATCCAGCAACACTGTTCTACTACAGCGAGCAGCAGTCATAGGACAGATATACAGTTTACTGTGGCCAGAAGTCTGACTTATTTACCTGTCATTCTGAACACTGTATACCATTAACAGCAGCACATCAGTGGCAGCTTTATTGTGGTGACCAGAGCCCATAGACTAGACATCTCATCAATGAAGTCATGTTCTGTTTACCGATGAGAAGGTTTTCAGTCTGAGCAACGATTGTCGATGCTATTTGATATGGAAAGAGGTAAGGCACGGTTTCATCCCACTAACATCAGTGAAAGAAACCGTTGGGTAGGCTCAGATTTCCTTTTCGTCATTAGAGCCATGGCTCAAATTATTGGTTTGCTTAAAATAATACTCTTTCTCTCTAAAAGCGATGATAATTCAAAAAGAAAATCCCTTTAATTAGTATTGCAATGTAGCTTTTTTTAAACGCAAATTAAGATTCATTTTAACAAAATGTGCGAAGACTTTCACGCGATTTAAAATATTCTATTTAAATTCCCTTCTCAATATATGGAAAACTTTACCAAGAATAATTTTAAAATTCTTGTGATAAAAACCACAAATTTTCCAGAATTCTCAGCTTAAATTGAGTTTTCGAGAGTAAAAAACATTTTAATTTTACGCTTTATAATACGCTTTAAATAATATTAGTCAAGGCACATTTCATGGAATATTTTCAACAGTGTATAATCTTCCAATTCTACCATTTTATATATTTATTTTAAGGAAATTAAAATTTAGAAAATTTCACATCACCTTTTAAAGTATAAATTTAAAAAAAACACTTACCGAAGTCACATGAAGCTTCAGACTTAAAGTCCTTTAGTATTCGTTTTTAATTAAAATAACCAAAATTTGACTTATTTTACCACCTATGTAAACATGCTCTTCGCTTTTATTTTTGCAATTTATCTGACGCTTGATTTTTGTTTGAATTTTCAGATGTTTGCTCATGGCCTGCTGTTACGTAAGTCGTAACAGTGTTTATTTAAAGGAACTATTGATAAAAAAAAATAACAGTTCATATCTTCAGCATAGGAGTACGTAAACTTGAACGATTTAAACATTTTAAGGTATCATTTAAAACTAAAGATATATTTGTGTGTATCTTACATTATGGAATGGAAAGTTTAAGTGAAGTAAAATATTTTCACCTTAAAAATTAAATAAAATGTCTGTACTGTGAAAAACAAACAATTCTAAAACATCTACTGTGTCTGCTAAAGCTATTTTATATCTTAACGTATGATACATCAAAATTACAAACAAAATAAAGCAAACTAACATCTCCGATGGATAAAGAATTTTTTAAAAATTTATTTATTATACAAAACATCAAATCCCAACTTTAAATATAAAGCTGAACTACAAAAATAAATCCAGAGTTTTTAGTTGTAATTTAGAAACTTTTCTAGCTTTATATTTAGATTTTTACTAAATTATTAAACAGAGATGGAATATAATTTTCATTTGGATCAATTAGTAAGCATATTTGTTTCTTTAATTGCTAGTTTCTATTCACAGGAGAGGAAAGATATACGCGCAGCAAAGGATTCAATTCTACATATTAAACAATAGGCGTTAAATTTAATGTCTAAAATCTTCCTCTTGCGAGGCATTGAAATTAAGAAAATGAAATAAATACCAGTTCTACCCCCCTCTCCATAAAGTGTCATATTTATCATAGTGTGAAATAAAAAGGTATATACACCCCCTACCTATCTCTCTCTCGCTCTCTCTCATTGAGAGAAGTGCTACTAAATTAGGGCGAGCAAGGGCAATGAAAATTGTGTAGAGCTGCGCATTATTTATTCGCAAGTGAGAGCACTGTGGTAACTGCATATATAGTGCGTACCGTGGTTGTTCTGAATTTTTCGTTGAAATCGCCAGTAATGGTAAACTGCCTGATTTAGACACCTTCGATCACGGACAAATCGTAGGTGAGCGACGCATGGGCCATTCAATTTCCGAAATCATCAGACAGCTAGAATTTTCAGTCGACAGTGTCAAGAGTATACCAAAAATACATGGATGCGGACAAAAAACTAGCGATCGGGAAAACTGCAAAAGACAATTAGTCTTGATAGTGCGTGGTGAGAAACGGCTCAGGCGTATAGTACGTAACCAGCAAAGCCAAACATTAGCTCAAATTACCACCCAGTTGAATGACGGTGCCAGTCGTACAGTCAATAAACGGACTGTGTAACGCTTCACCGTATGGTATTCGGGAGGCGTCGACCTACGAGAGCATCATAGCTCAATGCTCACCATCGGACTGCCCGTCTTGCCTGGACAAGAGAACACAGAGATTAGAGTGTAGAGGACTGGAAACAAGTAGCAATGGAGTGAAGAGTATCGATTCCGTCTGCTTAACGCCGACGGGAGGCTGAGAATATGGTGTCAGGCTCATGAAGCCATGGATCCTGCATGCCAGGTTGAAACTATACAAGGGCATGGTGGCTCAATCATGGTCTGGGGTGGTTTTTCTTGACACTGTTTGGGATCTTTGGTGCGTGTACCAACCTCCCTCAATGCAGTTAGATGCTTAGAGTTGCTGGGTGATTACCTCCATCCGTTAATGCTGTTCTGTTATTCGCACGGTAATGGAGTTTACCAGCCAGACAACTGTACCTCTCACAAGTCCCAGTTGGGTACTGCCTGGTTGTACGAGCATTCCTCTGACTTTTCTGTCATAAATTGTCCACCTAGGAGTCCAGACTTAAATCCTATTTAGCATCTCTGAGATGTTTTGGAACAAGGCGTGAAAGGCCATCACACAGCATCAATGAAACTTACTGAATTACGGACAGCCTTAGCTAATATTTGACAAGCCATTCCCGTGGAACCTTTCTAGAAACTTGTTGTATCTATGCCTCATCGTGTGGCAGCCATTATCAAGGCTAGAGGAGGCCGAAATCATTACTAGGTGAGTATGCCTAATTCAGTGGCACTTTAAAAAGTATGAGGTTATTTCGAATGAAAGAAATAGCTAATGTACAATTGGCAGTTATCTACTTTTATGGTACTGAAATGAAAATTTCTAAATCCTCTCTTATTTATTGAAAAATAATAAAACTTTTCTGTTTACATGTTTCGAATGCCACTTATACCTTTCAGCTTATAATCTTTCTTTTATCTTTCTCTTTTCTTTACAACGATACTTGTTATGTTGCGAGGTCCTCCAGGGATTAGTATGATGATAATGAGATGATGAACAGGATTGACCTTCATAGAATCCAGAATTGAATCATATAGAAAACATCTGGGACGAGAGAGTTGGTTCGCAAAATTAAGGGGTGCACCTACCATCCAAAATTGGTGAAAGAGGTTACATGTCTTTTACAAGCCAAGTGAAAGAAAATATTACTGCCCATCATCCAAAAATTTATGGTAAGCAGGCAACGGAGTGTTAAGATTGTGATGTCTTCAGGTGGAGATTCTGACATTTATCAAATATGACAAAATTTTATTTATTTCTTTTATCACACATGTCCAATTACTTATGTCAATGGTAGACTATGTATATATATGATGAGGCATATAGTATATATATATATGTGTATGTGTATAGATGTATATATATGTAAATGTATATATATGTGTATGTATATATATGTATACGTGTATATATATATATCACTAATCTATTTGATGATGAATCTCGTTGTTACATCCCGTTTTATATTTACAAATGAAGTATTGATCATTGTCAAATGGATCGCTTTTCTCTTTTTCCCCCGCTTTGAGTGACAATTTAACGATGTATGTCACGAATATATTCTCTTTTATATTGACTATAGAACATTGAACATTATTAAATAGATACTAACAATAGGAAAAAGGAAAAATGCGTTGAAGATCGGAAAGCATATTTATTTGTATTCAATATAGAAGTAAAATCATGCACATTCCCAAATTAAAATTATTTATTAAAAAAAACAATAACAAGAAATAACCAATCAATTAGTGGACATTTTAAAACATCAAAAATACGCTGTTAAGGTATTCGACTACTCTAAAATTGTGAATTTTCCAAAAATGGAAAAAAAAATTTATAATTTATTTTATAGACCATATTATGAGCTTTATAAAAATACCGAGTTTGTTATTTTCCGTTTTCTAGAATAAAAACTACAAGTGTTCTAGTAAAAGCAGATGTCATTACATTAAGCAAGATATATGTCATACTTTAAAACGCGTTTTACACGAATTGTGTTTTCTTTTAAATGCTTAAACAGGGTCAGCGACTGCTAAAAATGTTTTTTGAAGATAAATAGCTGAAATTTTTCGTGTATGTTCTGTATAGTAGCAGAAGTGTTCAACCTTCAGATTTATCAATCACTGTTTTATTACAAAATGTACGTATTGTGTTAATATAATCACTGTTTTTTAAGCAATTTCATATAATAAAGAAGATAAAGTGTTTTAGAATTTGTAAAGATTAAAATATCTCTTATTCTGAAGGTCATTTCAGAAATGAATAACATAACAACAAAATTGAAAATTTGTTCATAAACTTTTTGGTACAGAATTGGCTCCGTTTATGTTATTTTTTGTACGTTTTTACCCATTTTTTCCCATTTTATTTATAATAATTTCTTTTCCTCTTTTTAATTTTTAGCATATTTTTCTTAAAATGTACTAAATAAATCTAAAAGCCCCAAAAAATCCCCATAACTCTATTTTTTAAAAAAAGTTGTCGCAAGTAGTCGGATACCTTAAATACTAATTGCAAGAACATGTGGAATCGGGCATATTACTTATTACAATGATGTATTTTTTTTCCAAAAATAATTCTTATAACGAAAAATTATAACTATATAAATATTTGTGTCAAGAGATAAATGTTGTTGAAATCATTATCATTCATGATGTTCTCTTAGAATTTTGTGCACACAGCTGGTAATGTAATTTTGTTTAATTTTCACCATTATAATAAAAATTGAATACAAATAATTCAGGATCTCTATCATATTTTTTATTGAATAAGTATCTTATCAATTAGAGTAAGAATTTTGAGTTTATTTAATGTAATAAGGATCTCAATGTTATACGAACATTTTTCTAGAGAAATTATTTTAAAAAACGTTTTATAATGGAAACATAGCATTTTTGAATGTACAAATCGTTTGCACGTCATAGAAATGATTTTAAAATAATTTATCTCTTTTTGACTTAATTTTTTTCTTTTAAAGTTCTGACGAAATCGTTTGCTACTTTTTGTGTAAGAAAAGTGGTTTTAAGAATAGAACTTTATGTTTAAAGAATTATTCCTAAAATTAATAAGTTCATGTTAATACACTTTCTGAGAAAAAAATTCCGAATTCCAATAAATTACAAAACGTTGTATTTCTCACAGCTTCACGTTTTTTCACAGTGTGATATAAATCTTCGCAAAATCTCGTGGTTATATTATTTAAAAGAAAATAATATTCTATAATGGTAGTGTCAACTCAAACTATAAATATAAATTATCAGAAGAGTCTTAAGTATAAAAAAAAGTTTTAGTCCTAGATTCACGTGCACTTTTTGTTGAAGTATTTTAAAGTCTAAAGAAGCTAACTATAGAAAGGTGAAATTAAAGTCGTCAGAATTTAAATGCAGGAGATTTCTTACATTATAGGTATATTAGATATAAAAGGAAAAATAACTGATTTTTTTCACTCAATATACGAAATTAAATAAAGTTAATTATTTAAGATAGCACTTTTGAAAAAGATTGGAATCTTGATGTAAAAGATAACAATACAGTATATTTAAAACATTTTTATAAAATTTTACTGCTAATATTTTATACCCAAATTCAAAAATCACTATTCATGAAAGGTAATCACATTGAAGTGCTTAGTAAAATTCAATAAAAAAACAAAACGAGACTTACTTTGCAACCGAAGAAACAAGGCACTTACTGCTAAACTTGTGAGACAAAACTTTTCAAAATACAACTATAGCTACAGGTAGAATTTTTTATGATAGGCTTAAAAGAGCGATGTGTTCCGCTCCAAACGCTATGTGTGAATATCTTTACATTCTTTTGTTTTACTGCATGTTAATTTCTTTGTAGCATCTTGAAATAGTATTCTTCGGTTTTGCAACTTGTTTTCCTGTCAGTAACTGAAATTCCCTTTATAAAGGTTACCTATTTAAATTTCATAAATATATTAGTAAGCGTTTTTCAGAAGGCAGCTTTTCAGTCGTTACATGTTTTATGTATGTAGAAATGTTTCTCAACCAATGAAATACGTGATTCTTTCTTAGGGAAAGACGTAACTTTTAAAAGTTATTCTATTACATTAATCTGTTAAATCAAACGGATGAATTCGGTAGAATAATTATATTAATTAAATTATTTTCTATTTTATCAAGTAAAAACTGTATTAGAAACAAAGTCTTGAATAAAAGTATGCTATTTGTATATCTCTTTTACCAGAATACTCAGTAAATTACTAATTATGTTATAAAATGAATCACATAAATATATATTGGGATTAAGTTATTATTTAAGTTATTATTTGTTGATATACATGATAACTTAGTCAACGAATATATATATATTATATATATATATATATATATGTGTGTGTGTGTGTGTGTGTGTAATATGACTATGTTGGCCGTTGAAATAGGATTCTTTAAATGTGGTTGATGAGGCAGTCTTGAGGTTAATTAAACTTTTTATTGCGCATCTTGAACACATAAAGACAAGGACGACACAATACACACATACACAAGCTGCAGCCGGCTACATGTTGATGCAAATACAGAAGCGAAAGAGAGAAGAGAGTTGGTCTCCAGGAATCTCGGTATTTATAGGCCGCTCAAATCACATGATCTGAGTGGGTAGCTAGATGTAGTTCAAAATATTCTCGCTAGGCGGATGGTTAATTTAGTACTAAAACGTTGGTCCTGAAGGGATGGACCATAGATAGTTAAAGTTATTTTAAAGGATTATATTACTGGGATTATTACATTTATATATATATATATATATATATATATATATGTATATTAAAAAAATAGTTATATACCTAAGATAACTATAGTCATGATAGAATAGTTTTAGCCACATAAATACTAGAGCAACTCCTGGCCTTAAGAACCATGACTGCAGGTTTAAACAATGTTTTTCGGCCAACCAACCTTCACCTGAATTTGCCAATACTCTAGTCCATAGGGAAAGCAAGAAATTTCTAGAGAAGAGTTTAACTATTATTATAAATAAAACCATAATCTAATAATGTAAAACGATAATATTATAGCCTGTATTAATTGCTAAAATATTTTAAAACCAAAGTTAAAACTATGAGATAAAGACTTACCACGTGAGTACTGCAAAACATATTCCCGGGCAATGTACAATAACAGTAACGCATAAAATTATTCTGTTTTGATAAAATAACATTAATGCTATATATATACACATTTAAAAACTCTATATTTTGTTTTAAAATTTATAGAAAATAAAAGTTCCACCCAGACATATACAATTAATTTTAAATAAAATATTATATTATTAATATACTTAGCTTGAGGCGCCATCTATCGATAAACTGTATAACAAAAACACATTTTTATTTAACTGTTAAGTAACTTTTTATAAATTTAGGAGGGTATCCATGTTCCATACAATGTTTAATAAAGCTATTAAAATTTAAATATATATTAAATTTATCACTAACTAATACGTTATTACGATAAATATAATTGAAAATAATATTTCTATATATAGATATAGATAGATTGGAATTCCAGTAAGGCACTTTAAGAATGTTAAAATTAAAATCATCTCTTTTATCATAAATATTGCTATGTAATTTTTAGTCCTTAATACACAATGATACTTACAAGTAATTAGTTTTAACTGGATTACTAACAATTTTAATTAGCTTTAAATAATTCTGATAAAAAGTAATATTGGGGTTAAAATTATTATTTTTACCAAAAATAATTAGGTCAGCTCTCTCTCTCTCTCTCTCTCTCTATATATATATATATATATATATAATTACTATTATTATTATTATATAAGTACACTGTTGGTCATTAAAATTGCAATATCATGAGCAACGGATAACACAAATGTCAAATTAGAATAAAAAAGAGGAATATGCTGGAATATGCAAATGATTGGCGCTTGAGTTCAATTGAAAGATGAGGAAGGAGAAGTGGCGTCTGTAGATGTAGTGAGATGATGCAAGCAACATCTCACTACAAAATTTGGCAACGCGACACTATTTTAAGAACAACAGGTGATTTAAAATAGTATTTCCCGTTAGGGTGTAACCAAAGAGAATTTATTAAGCGATGTTTTGGTTGGTTCAGGATCATAATGAATTATAGGAAGTCGATCTCAAGAAAATTAAAATAGAGAATCATTATATAGGGTGTGCCACAAAAGTTAGTTAAAATTTCAATTTAAAAAAAAAAGAAATTATGATAAAGAACTACGATTTGCAAGACAGTAATTACAAAAAGGTCGTATTTTTTTAATGGAAAAACAATTTTTATTAGAAACATCACTAGTGGATGGAGAAACACTGAAATACAATGCACAGGTCAAAAGTACGCTCCTTTAATTGGTTTTTCCAATAACAACTATTCAAAATACCTACAGAACAGCGATACTCAACCTGAGGCCCACCAGGCCTTTTTAAGTGGTCTGGTCATGGCCCATTGCTCAGAAAAATTCATTTATTTAAGAAATTTTGGTGGGAAATTCTTTGTTAAAAATTAAATATATCGATTTTGCATTTTTCTGTCGATGGCGTATGGGTGTGAATTGTTATTTTTTCCCTTCTGATTAGTGATAATAGACAACAGTGGAGTAGCGATCATTTTATGAGTAGAACTAATTTTAACTATCTTTCTTATCTTGCAAGTGAAAAATATTCGAAGAAAATAGATTGTTTCAACACGATTGGGAATTTGACTATTTTGTAGTGAAAAACAAGCATGGTAAGGTAATTGTTTGATTTGTCACGAAAATGTATTAAAAAAATGCCAATAAACAGGAATCGTTCAATGACACTTTTCCTCGAAGATCTCTCAAGAGATAATAAATAGGCTTTTTTGAATAAACTTTACTACAGCAACAAAGTGTTTTGTTAGTGGATGTAACGGTGATAACAAACGTACCCTATGAAATTTGTTATATCATTGGTAATCATATAAAACTGCTAACTGATGCAGATATTGTGAAAGAGTGAATCGAAAACTCTTCCAATTTAGAAAAATCCAGTGACAAAAATAAAATATACACTCTCTGGCCACCGTAAATGCAACACCAGGAAAGACAAGAGATAGCACAACAAAATTGTTTTTGTAGCTAACATGTTGACCAAGTATAAATGATTAAATTTATAGACTTCTGCGAAGTGTGGTTCCTGCCAAAATCAGTAGCCAGAGTAGCCACCATTGTTGGAGATCACCGCTGCCACACGCCTCGGCATTGGTTCAAAGAGACTTTGGATGTGTTTTTGGGGTACAGAAGACCAAACAGCTTCCACACGTTGCCACAGTTGATCTGATGGGGTAGCTGGGGGTGTAATGTGGGTCAATCGTTGAGCAACCATGGACCACATGTTTTCTATCGGTGAAAGATCCGGAGAGCGAGTCGGCCAGGGAAGCAATTCAATCTGGTGATTGACGAAAAACCTTTGGACAATGCGTGCCACGTGTGATCGCGCATTATCCTATTGAAATATGGCTGTGGCCAAGCCCTGAATGTAAGGAAGGACAACTGGCTCCAAAACCTCGGAGATGTAGCGCTGGCTGTTTAAAGTACCGGCAATGTGTACTAGAGGAGTGTGAGAGTGATATCCAATACCGCCCCATACCATAATACCCGGTGCAGGGCCAGTGTGGCGGTGCATAACGCAGCTGTTCAGCATCTTCTCTCCACGGTGTCTACAGACTCGAATCTAACCATCGTGGTGTTACAGACAGATGCGTGACTCGTCAGTAAAGACAACTTCATTCCATTCTGCCACCCACATCCTTCTTTCATAGCACCATTGGCGGCGGAGACGTCTGTGGTTCTGCGTCAAGGGACGGCACCAAGCAATATACGTGTTACCAATATACGGCACCAAGCAATATACCAAGCAATGGACGTCTTGCGGACAGACCACTCTGCTGTAAACGGCGTCGAATAGTACGCGCTGACACTGAATGATGCGTTTCAGACTCAATGTGCTGTACTATTGTTCGTGATGTGACTGAATGATCCATCACTGCCATGCGCCCAATTTGCCTGTCCTCACGTGAAGTGGTGCACTGAGGTGGATGCGATCGACCACGTCGGTCCGTCGTACCCTTCTGCATCCAACGGTCACATATCCGCATTACAATTGTTTGGTTTCGTCCAACACGACTACCGATTTCCCTGAAAGATAATCCACAATCGCGATAGGCCACTATCCTTTCTCTGTCGAACTCGGATACTTGATCAAAAGCTGATCGCTGTTTTCTACGAGACATAACTGATCGTTTTTTGAAAAGACCACATGAAAAAACACAATTGCCGAACTTGAAATCGTCGAAATCTCCAAGCTTTAAATAGCGCTTTGAGGTGGCGCCACAGGCGTGCGTAATGTGTGTCTGCACTGAAATTCTAATCATTTGCATATCTCACCTCCGCTAATGCATGTTGTAAATTTCATGTTATTTGCGTGCTTCCTTCAGGGTGTTGCATTTACGGTGGCCAGCTGTGTAAATTTGCTATGTTATCTTGTTCTTAATAAATTTATCCCCCCTCCTGTATTAATCCTCATGCCGTGGCCCGCGTGAAATAGCTAACATATGTATTTGGCCAAGCAGAAAAAAGGGTTGAGTACTCCTGCTCCAGAACTTTGCACGACACAACTAAGGTGGCCGTGAGATCTTTTAACATTTGTCAAAGACTGTCCTTTCCTAAGGTAGTTAATAAGAATCCTTTTACTGGATTGGCATAGTATAGAATTGCGCCATTCTGCATGAAGTTTATTACAGAAAACACACCCCCTTTTATTTAATGCGGGCAAGACTAAAATTATTTTTGCTGGCAAAAAAATCCAACTACCTTGTGAGCCTTTTCGTGCAAAGCCGCACCATCATCATCATCATCATTTCTTTTTTTCCCCTTTGAATTTTCAAAGTTTAAACGAACTTTTGGAGCACACGGTGTATTAATATGTATCTATATCTATATTTGTCTATATCTATCTATATATCTGTCTGTATCTCTATGACCTTTTAAGATCATACTTTAAAACATATAATCAGTGTAACTCAGAATTCTTAAGAGAGAAAGTAAACATCCCGCAGAAATAAGATCCGAAATCGTTCTTTTTTGTTTAACTAAGTGATTTTGACTTTCAAATGAGAGATAAAACAAAAGTCTCTGATTGAGATAAATGGAATAAATTGTCACAAAAAATTAAGGCTTAAAAGTCATAAAGAAATGAATTTTGAGGTAGGATTTTGAATCTTTATAACTACAAATTGTATAAATCCGTGTAAAGGTAGAATAGTGAATATTGTTAAGAAGTTAATTCGATTCATAACTACAGTCTCTTCTTTCAACTGCGCAGAATAACGCTTTTTAAATTAAAATAGTATATGTAATTTACTTCCGTTGTTAGTATACTTGCATAAACAACCCCTGACAATAAAGTTTGGTGAGAATAGTTCTGTAACATTAACGTAGATGAAATATTAACGAAAGTTACCTTTCTCCCTCCAAATAGTAAGCTCCCATAACTGTGCACCGCTGAGATCTGATATACATGTCCTAGTAACTTTGCAAGAAATCTTCCTCTGGAATGGAGTTCAAAAGCCTTGTCACGTTTCGTTGGATGGTAGGAATATCGTCAATATCGATAACATGTTTTTCTCATCCCTAAATTTTAGGGAACGATTTGTCGCACGGATTCACGGTTAATCTGCAGTTCATCAGCTATCATGCGCACAGTTACTCCACGAAATTTCGCGATTAATTTACTCACTTTCTTATTGTTTTCGTCACTGACGGAGGTCACCGGTCTTCGCTACGAGGGTTGTCTGAAACACTTTCCCAGCCTTCTCGAAAACGGGTGAACCTCTGGTACACACACTTCATGAACAATGATTGATCTTCATAAATACGTAGCAGCATCGAATAAGTTTCTGTTGGTGCCTTGGCAAGCTTAAAACAAAAATTTAAATTGATCTTTTGTTCGTTCATTTTTCTGTTTTCAGTTAAGAACCAACGTACTAAACAAGCACTTGGTAAAACAAGTCTTACACGGAAAACAAATGAGTCTCCACTGAACAACGGTGGGAGCAGATGGTCAACACCTGCCGCTACGCATGTGCAGCGTTTTGTTTTGCCAGTGTTGCCTGATTAGCCGTTCACCAAACTTTATTGTAAGAGGTTGTATATCTTCTGGATATGTACAGAAGCCATTTAGAGATGTAGAATAGAAAGAAAACAATTAAATAAAGTTTTGAAATAATATAATTAATGTAAGAGTGGTGTATAAATTCATATTTATTATTTGCTGTTTATGGACTGAAAAAAGATTATAGATTTATGTAATATTTAAATGTTTACAGGTGCACTATTGAAATATTACAAACTACTTTCCTTAATTTAATTTCCTCCTTTGGTGAGCCTAAAAAAACTGACTGTACTATTACTTTTACAGAACAATGTAAAATAATTAACAGTCTAAAACTTTTTCGAAAAACATGTAATACAAACGGGTTTTCATTATTCATTAAATTTATTCAAATCATGTGTGGCAACATTTTAGCCGTTTTGTGCTGAATTGAGCAAAATGGAATTTTTTGCCGTTTTACAACAAGATTTTTTGACATGGTTTATACAGGAACCATCATTCCTGTTGGGTTTTAGAAAAACAATTTAGATTAGTTTAAAATATTTGACGCGTCAGACTGACCCCCTGATCGGAACATCTGCACATGCACCTAAGCGCCTAAGGTAGCGAAATCTGAGATAGACGCAGCAGACCTTAGCTTTCACAGGCTATTGCGCCACTGAGTTTATTTTTTTTTAAATTTTTGAAACTATGGGCTGTTTGTGCAAAGCTTCAAAGCCAGGACGACTGAATGTATCAACAATAAAGTCATCGATAATGTTCATGAGGTTAAGCAATTTAGCCCGAGGAAATCGACGCGGATAGTGATTCTGAATTTCATAGTTCACTGTCAAAATAAATTTGAGTAAGAAGCTGCAAATAATTTCATATAAAGTATAGATGTTGCAAAACTGCAGAGAGTTTGACAAGGCAAAGCATTTCGAATTTTGTGTCAAAATGCAGCGCATTTTTAATCCTTTATCTACCGACGGTGCTTATAAGTACCACTCACTTTAAAATTTCATAGAATAACCATTTTTACAAATACTCTGATGATACTTATCTTTGGAAATATTGACATTATATTTTTATTAATAATTCAAAGTTCTTTTTAAAATTATTAAAAGTTGCTGTATTCTACATATGCCAAATTTTCATAAATTTTTTATTGAAGCAATTAAATTTTTGAATTGATACTTTAGATGAAGAATTTTACGTTCCCATATATATTAGTACATAAAATTGCAAAAAGAAATCTTAAATACGATAGTAATAATAATTATTCATGTCAACTTTAAAATACTGCACATTACAAAGAAAGGACAGTAAAACCTCTCCAGAGAAAAAGTTTGAAATCATTATTTATCTGAATATCCAGAAAGGTCAATATTTTATGATTCAGTCTCTATGCAAATATGTCTGGAGTGTAGTGTCACATTACATAACAATGTAATGTAGCGAAAAATTACAACTTCGCTGTTGGCGTTGACAGAGGAGATAATTAAATGAATAAATTTTCGGAACATTCTAGCAAAGACCATTTGATGTCAAATAAAAACATGGAAACCGACAATTTATTACTAAGTTTCTCAGCACGAAAAGATGATAAAAAATTTAAACAATATGTGATATAGCGATGTTTGTAAATTTTTCGCTAGAGGGAGTGCACAGACAATGCCAGTATCTTTCTTCGATAAATACAATTTTATAAACATAAAAGTAAAATTTATTAGCGCATAAATTATTCTATAAAAATCATGTTTTCGTGTGAAAAATTTTAAATTTAAATAGATAAATATAAGATAAATTTATTATTTTCACAATACTCACGTATTTGAAGAAAAAGAGACGGATATAAAAATCACAAAAAGAATTTGAAGGAGGAAAAAGAGAATATTCTATCGCGACCTGGACGTCGCGGGGGTGTGGGAGGGTTTAAGGAAGAAGCAGACATTCTAAGAACATGTCTGCTTATTTATTCTAACTAATTTTATTCAACTTTTAACACATAACGAAATGCACTTTATTAACTAAACCTAGGGAGCAATACGAAAGCTTATCCGAATTTAAATGCCTAGATTATGTAAGGTACTTATCTGACTTAACGTGATACGTGGCCACCAGTCGTTAACACTTGGATTTCAGCTTACGATCAACTTTTTACCATTATCTCGCCTACTCAATGATTGGCACTTAAATAGAAGTTGCATTTGCATAAAACCAAGTCATCTCTACGGACAGCGGTTTTTAAACTAATGTCACAGTTAAGGTATCCGACTACTTGCGACATTTTTTTAAAAATGGAAGTATGAGAAATTTGTGTGGATTTTAGATTTGCTTAGTATATCTTAAGAAAAATAGACCAAAATTAAGAAGATAAAAAGAAACTATTATTACTAAAATTGAAGAAGAAAAAAAAAACGGTAAACATTTACAAAAGATAACATAACCATTCTGTACCAAAAGTTTATAAACAAATTTCCAATTTTTTAAATGTATCAATTCTGATATGTTGCTATGTTATTCATTTTTGAAATATCCTTCAAGATAAGAGATATATTCATTTTTACAAAAACTAGAGCACTTTATCTTAGCTATTACATTAAATTGCTTAAAACAACAATGATTATATTCACATAAGGGACTGTAAATTTTGTAATAAAAAAGTGATTGATAAATCTGGAAGTTAAACCCTTCTACTATTATACAGAACATACACAAAAAATTTCAGTTAATAATTTTCAAAATTTTTTGAACAATCGCTATCCCCGTTTGAGCATTTTCAAACACAGACACTCATTTCGAGTAAAACGCATTTAAATTTGACATCTTGCTTAAATTAATGCCATTTGCTTTTACTAAAACGCTTGTAATTTGTGTTCTAGTAAATGAAAAATAATAAAAATTGGTAATTTTATAAATCTAATAAGATGGTCTATAAAATAAAATTATAAAAAAAATTGTCAATTTTTGTCAAAATTCACAATTTTAGGGTAGTCGGATACCCTAAAGAGTATTTTATCAAGAGGGATTAGTAGAAGCTCGTATAGAACCCGTTACAATTAGCTTTAAAAAAAATTCCTTTTAACTGCATTTTCTAATAATAGGACCTGGGATTGAATTAAACTTTTTATGAAATATTTTTGGAGTATTTTTTATATTTCATATATTAGAGGCTTTCTAAATATAATTGAAAAATTTTAAGAAACAGATTATGATAAAAAAAAAAGAAGAATTAGATTCAATAATAGGTGTGCATTCCATGCCGCTTTATATTTCTCGTACATTTTCCATATTAAAGAACTTGACAAAAAATATATATCCTCGTGGCTTAGTCGTCAAACACACTAAAAAAGAGCGAATGGTTCAAAACTTGAAGGTAGCCAAATCTACGCCATCTCTAGGAGGTCGCAAGAATCTCTGCAGCAAGTGGCCAGAGTCAAACATAACCTACTCTATGGCGACGTGGGATATCCTAAGCACATCATAGCTTCGACCCCTTTTATTTAAGCTGATTTTTATCGCGTTTCCTTATAGTCATTTTCTACCATTTTTGATTAAAAAGGGACATTTGAACTAATTGTAGGTGTTTTGGACATTTTCTGAAATTCCAGAAACCATTTTTTTATTATTTGAGCAAATTTATGTCTTTTAAAATATTTTTTAAAATCCTAAATTTTTTAAAATAGTTTTCTAGTTTTCTCCCCGTTGATCGCTGGCATTCTAAATTCTTCAAATTTAAATTTCATTCTTCTGTGGTGATTTTCAACCCACTTAAAAAGCACAGGTGGATCGGGAACATTTTGAAATTTTATTAAATAAATTATTTTAAAAAACATCCTAAGTATTTAAATCAAAGTACACTCATGTCCATAATTAAAGATAATGAAGTTCAGGCAAAGAAAGAGACAGAAGCAAAACAAATTTGACTTATTTGTAAAGTCTATTTATTAAACAAAAGGTAAAGAGCAAAAAAGATGCTATATGTTTGACATGATTAATAAAAATTGCGATTTTTACTCCCTGGAGCAATTTCAAAAAAAGAACCTATTTACAAAAATAAAGTATAACATAGTTAGTATGATGGTTAATACGGAGTACGTCTCCCGGACGATGCAATACAGGCCTTACAACGCCTACGCATGCTGAGTATCAAATTATCAATCTGATCTTGGGGAATATTACACCACTCATCAAGCAATGACCTCCGAAGTTTCAGTAGAGAGGTGGGAGGGGGTTGACGGGCTGCAATCCGTCGGCCAAGCATATCCCACACATGCTCTATTGGATTCAAATCCGGTGAGTATGCTGGATAATCCATACGGGTGATATCCTCCGATTGAAGGCATTCGTCTACAATGTTTGCACGGTGAGGACGGGCGTTGTCATCCATAAACAGAAATTCAGCACCCAAGGCGCCCCGAAACAAATGTACATGTTGTTCCAGAATGACATCCCGATAGATGTGTCCTGTCACCGGTACACTCTGAACATGCAGGTCAGTTCTGGAACCAAGAATAATTCCTCCCCAAACGAGCCCTCTTGCCCACCGTAACGGTGTCGTTCAATAGTGCTCTCTTGGTGGTAACGGGTACCTGGCGCTTTCCATATGAAAGTCCGGCGAGAATCAGACTGCAAACTAAACCTGGACTCGTCTGAAAACATCACACAAGACCACTGTTGCGGTGTCCACAATGCATGCTCTCTACTCCAGGTTAATCGCAGGTGACAGTGAGTTGCGGTAAGGGGAACACATCTGACAGGCCTACGAGCATATAGGCCAATGTGCCCTAAGCATCTGTACAAGGTCTGCCTTGAAACTCTCGTACCAGTAGCTGAAGAGAGCTGATGAGATAGGTCTGATGCTGTGTCCCGTCTGTTTCTTTTGGAAGTAACTGCCAAATACCGGTCTTAATTTGGCGTTGTAACTCGGGGGCGACCTGTGCTGTAACATCAACTCACATTACCATCATCTTGGAATCGTTGCCAAAGCCTGGAGATGGCATTCTGGTGATACTTCCAGCTGGGTACGTCTACATTCCAGTTGTCCAATAATTCTACCACGTAAAAAATTATCCAAATGCTTCCTTTGTGCCCTAACTATGTGGTTCTTGCACTGAAAGTCTTTTAAAGCGCTTGTGAACAATTTTACTTCATTGCCACCATTCCTTATATACCCCTCTCTTACACTCTCGTCAGTGTGACGTACTATCCGCGCCATCTGGTGGTTTCCTGTAATTTGCATATTCTTCTTCAAGATGTGTGTGATAATTCTACGTGTGAAATTTTTATTTTAGAGTTCAATTTCTGTGCGATTCTGAATTATCCTTAATTTATGGACATGAGTGTATTATATATAAGTATTTATATCAAAATTAAATGTTTCTTTTAATTTAATTATCATTGTTACCTTATTAACACATTCATAATATAATAAGTTAACAAGTAAACATTTTTGTGCATTATATGCACTTAACTATTAATTTTTATCATGAATAATTTAAAATACTTAAAATGTTTTTTTTACATCTTTTTATTATAAATAATACGTTTCTTGCATTAAACAACAAATCACGAAATAATTCTCTTTTTTTCTTGTTTTTTTTTATTATTATTTAAAACGATCATACAAAATATAGTTAATCCATTATATAGGGCAATAAAAAATGTTTACCATTATAATCCGTGGTCTGCCCATATGTGTTTACGTTTATTAAACAAACTGTAACGGGTCTATTCGCGATTCTACTAATAATCCTCTTGGGTAAAATAACCTTTTAACTTTGATTAAGGTACTGATTTCAGGGGACTTCCTTACTTATACTCCTTTTCTCCCCCCCCCACCAATACATCATATACGCGTGCCTACGTGGAAAACGAAGGCATTGGGGAGCGCGTCGTGTAACTTTTAATCAACAGTTAAGGGATTATTTTAAACCGTGCAAATTATCAAGATAAGTGTTAATTTTTGTATATAATTTTATATGTGAGAAGCCCATGAGGTCACTGGTAATTATTAGACTTGTTCTTAACTTAATATTCTAAAATAAATTATAAAATACATTGTACTGATACATTTTTAAGTGTATTATATCAATAAAAATGTTAATTTTATTTTTTATTATGTCCGAATATATTTTGTTTGTTTACTTTCAGTAAATTAATTATTTTTTAAAAATAATCTTTTATTTTTGACATTTCAATATGCTCGCACCCCCCTCGTAGAGTAATCATGTCCCCCTATGAGGGCGTGTCCCACAGTTAAAGAAACGATGACTTAGATAAAGTTTAAAATTTCATAATTGGATAATTATATTCAAACATTATGGAAAAATATTTCTTCAAAAATTTTTAAAATATAAAAAAAAAATCTTATTTTGTGCATATACTTTAAAATAAAATGCATTTTGTCTACCTTTGCGCGTTATTGTTACTGACAAATTCGTACTTTTTAAGAAAAAGTTTCTGAAAAGATCAGAAATTGGCAACAACGAAGAGCATGAATAGCTGGAAATACATGATGGCTTCTATCACGGGAATATGACGTCACATGAGTTTTGAACTGATTGGTGTGGTGGTTATCATTATCATGTGACTATGACGTCACATGAATTGAGCCCATTCAGTTTTTCAATCCTAATTACCTCATCCTTATAACTGTTCTATCTGTATTTTCAAGATTTTGAGAAATTATCTTAAAATAAATTTAACTTTAATCTCGGTGATAGAAAGAAGAAAATTTTCTCCTAGCGGGACAAAATTATGAATTACTGAAATTAAAGTTCTTATTGTACTTTTACGATACTTTTTATGGTAAGCAAACAAAATTAATTTCCTCAATAGTTTTAACAAATATTTCAAGCAATAATATTATTTATTGGGTTGATGCATAATTGTCCGGCGTTTTTTCAACAAATTTTATTTAACAAAATTTGACAAAAACATGTGTAAACGTTTATTCGGAAGCGTAGTCACCGTCTACTTCAATTACTGCTTCCCGTTTGCTTGACAGACGGTCGATTCCACGAGCGAAGAAGACACGATTCTTAGAGGTGATCCACGCCTTGACATCGGCCACCAAGTCCTACGATCATCGATTCCGAGCCTGATTATCGAAATCCGATGGCCGACCTTTTCCTGTCTTATCCTCCAAGCTGGTATCACCTGATTTGAAACGGACAAACCCCTCCCTACACTGACTTTCGCTGATTATTCCTTTGCCAAAAAGTTCGTTGAGATCGCGAAACGACTGTGCTGCTTTCCATCCTTTCTCGAAGTGGTAGAGCATAATATGGCGAATATGACAGTGGTTTTCGACACGTATTTTACTAAAACAATAGAGAAGATTATTTTTACACAAAAATAATAAGCAAAACGCTGCTTTTCACTGATGAAAAACGCGCTGACCGGATAATTATGCATCAACCCAATAATTATAAATAGAAAGTTATGCATAATCTCACTGTAAAGAAATTTATTTAAAAATTATATTTAAATATCAAATCCAGGAAAATAATTTTTCCCCATTTTTTTATAACATGTTTTAATGAGTTTATAAATTATCCATACTGGGAAAATTGTACATTGAATTGTTAGGAAATATTTGTACCATTTATCTATTTAATTTATCTCAAAAATTTACCTTTTGAATGAAAACTAAAGATTTAAAAAAATGAAAAATTGCCTTCATTGCTCATAAGTTTCAGGGTGAAAATGAAAAAGGGAGATGTTTACCTTAAGAAAGAAAAAGAGTATAAAAAATACAGTGGTTAGTGACGCTGATTGTTGTACCGTATAGCGTGGGTTCGTATCCCGGTGAAGGCATGAATGTATGCAAATGTATAGTGCCTGTGCGGCATTCCACGGCATGAGGGGTTTTTGGCTACCGCCAGTGTGTTCTACTTCAAAATTGGTGAGGGACTTAGCCAAATCGTAATAACACCTGTATGGTGCTCAAAGCTACGGATAACGACAAGCGTTAAAAAAACTAGCCCTCTGCTACGAGGAATTTCATGATCTGGCACTGCTGATGATCTGGTATTAGCATCAAAACTATTAAATTTAGCTAAGAAATAATTTTTCAACGGAATTTAATAATAAGATTTCAAAAAACAACTAGTTAATAATGCTCAATTAGCCTAGTTTTTGCTCATTATAAGCAAAAAGGTAATTGCCCTGCTATAAGCGTACCTTTCGTGATTTAAATGAAATACACACACATACACATACCGTAAAATCCGGCATATAGAGCGCACCGGCGTGTAACACGTACCTATACTTTCAAGCTGCATTTTTTGACTTTTTGGTATATTCACCGTATAGTGCGCACCCACCTCTTACAAATAATCCTGAAAAGAACTTATGTAATTCTGTTATGTTTTGAAGTCTGTTATTGAAGGTATTATCCCAAAAGCTGTAGAAAAAAAATGGTATAATTCTAGATTTACAACTGTGACGTATGTGCGTCCCCCCCCCTTGAGACATCTGGGACTTGCTTCCCATGGCCGGGTCAGTTTTAGAAGAATGATGACCACACGTGCAAAACCACCTGCAGTCGCTAATATACTGCGACGGACGTGTCTTAATTAGCCCCTGCAACCTTTGACCCGAGGGAAGCATTTCGCCACCACCGGATGTGGGGGTGATAGGGGACGCGCGGACGTCGGTGAACCGCAGGGAGAGAGAAGGGCGAAAACTTCGCATGGAATGAACATTAACAAGATCCATCCCTCACAAAATTATTTTGGACTCTAAAATCATCTCATAGTGAAAACTTGTATATTAATGTAAATAATAGCTGTGACAATTAAACTAAATTATTATATTTCAAACACGCTACCATTATTGAATCAAACGTCACAGCATTAACGAAAGTGGTGTCAGCGCTGAGGATTAATAAAAAAATAATAGAGAAGTCTTTCGCCAGAGATTTGTTCAACACCAAAAGAAATCGGATAGTACCTGGAATGACTTAACCTTTGAAATGACTAACTATTTAGAGGAGTGGCTAATCGGCCTAGAGATCGAGTCGTTTGAGGACCTTAAAGATTTAATGGTTGTCGACCAACTAAAAAAAACGCGCGTATGCTAGTAAGAGAGAACATTTCTTAGATGATTGGGCGAATCTCAAATCATCTACTCAAATAGCCGAACTCTACGAGGATGTCAGGAAAATAAATTCAAAAACCGCAGATAAATTCAGCAGGAACGAGAGAAATTTGACAACTTCCGGGTTTAGGGAGAAGAAGACTAGGTTCGGGGAAATTCCCCCTAAACCAGTGGTTTCTCTTCCTGAGGGCGATAGGGGGAGAGTTTTCGAAAGACGCGTGATACAAAAATGTTTCCATTGCAACCTGCCCGGACATATAAAGGCGGCATGCCCGAAATTAAATAGGAATAAAGCAACGGAGTCTCTCAATAATATTGAAGGAAATGGGAACTCCGATTTTCTTGGTTCATATGTAACAAAGGGCTCTTTGAATGGTCAGGAAATAGATATACTTAGGGATACGGAGGCAACAATAGATTTGGTGTGTGCTAACTACATTAATTCTTCATCCTTCTCCGGTGAAAAGGTCTGGGTAAAACAACCGTTAAGCTCAGAATTGGTTTGCTTACCCTTGGCGGTCGTGGAAATTTCCGGAAACTTCGGAACGGTGCAAACTAAAGCAGCAGTTTGTGGTAATCATTTAAATCAACACGGTCGGTATTTGCTCGGAAACAAAACGGCCGAACTAATAAAAGAAAATTTAGGCTATGATTTTCTTTCAGTTGAGGTAGTCAATGCTGTTCAGACAAGGTCTCAAACCATAGCGGCTAGGAGAGAAATAGAGTTAAATAGCTGTAGCGATAGGAAAGGGGAAGATGAGGCTATAATTGTTTCTTCGGAGACAGAGGATCAAATTTTAATCCCTGAACTGCAAGAATATGTTCCGGAGTTAGAGCTGCTAAAAGTTACTCGAGATGAGTTAATTGAAGCTCAAAAAAATAGCGAGGATATTAAATCATTGTACGAACAGGCAGTCAGTCAGGTGCAGGCAATAAATAAGGCTTATTCTCTAGAAAACGGGTTACTCGTCAAAAAACGCGAGGATAAGTTAGGTAATGTGGCTAAATTAATAGTAGTGCCAGAAAGGTTCCGTGAGCAAATTAAATCGTTGTGTCATGAAGGAACCTCTACACATCTGGGGGTTACGAAAACTAAAGATAAGTTAAACCGATATTTTTATTGGCCGAATTGTTATAAGGATATAGAAGCGTACGTAAAAACTTGCGATCAGTGTCAGAGGGCTGGGAAGCCAAATGAGAAAAAGAAAGCTCCACTAAAATTGGTCCCGGTTATTCAGGAGGTTTTTACTAAGCTAAATATTGATGCATGTGGGCCTCTCCCAATCACATCTAATGGGAATCGATATCTTATTACGGCCATATGCATGTCATCAAAATTCCCTGAAGCTATCCCGGTGGCTGATATCAGTTCGGTTAGTGTTACAGATGCTCTGTTAAATATCTTTAGTCGTATGGGTTTTCCACGGGAAATACAATGTGACCAGGGTACTTCCTTTACCAGTGCTCTGACTACTGAGTTTTTTGAAAGATTCGAAATACTTGTCCGGCATAGTTCTGTGTATCATCCTCAGAGTAACCCTATTGAGCGATTTCATCGAACATTGAAACGACTCTTGCGAGTCTTATGTTTAGAGGCAGGCTCCGAATGGGACAAACATCTTCCGTCTATTCTTTTAGCGTTGCGAACTGTAACTCACGAGAGTACAGGGTATACACCGTCAGAGTTGGTGTATGGGGAAAATTTGCGGACTCCAGAAACCTTAGTAATGGAACATTGGATGGAACCGGAAGAAGAAAATGATCTCGTCACTGAATATGTGTTTAAGTTAATTAATAGATTAAAAAGGTGTCAGGAGGTAGCTATAGATAAAATGGAAGAGATGCAAATTAAGAGGAAAACTTGGTATGATAAAAATGCAGTAAAACGCGAATTTAAGGATGGAGATTTAGTACTTGTTTTGGCTACATCTCGAGCGAATAAACTAGCAGTACAGTGGATAGGTCCTGGGACGGTTTTAAATAAAATTTTCGAAACGAACTATTTGATAGAAATTCCCGCCAGACGAGAAACCTCTCAAATCTATCATATAAATATGCTAAAACCGTATTATAAAAGGCCGGAACATGTTAACTTAATAATTACCGATGAAGCACACCAATCTCTCGCAGACCAGGATTTAGAAATCCCATACTTAGAAAACAATTCCATCATTTATGATTTCGAGGATGACATCCAGGCTAGCGAGTTAAACAAATGTCTTCAAGACACACAAGTTAATCAGCTGCGCGAATTACTAAATAAACATTCTAAATGTTTCTCAAATGATCCCGGTTTAACTAATCTGGTTGTACACGAGATCCAGTTGGTTAATGATAAGCCAATTAGAACGAAGCCGTACCGAATGTCGCACCGACAAAATGAAATTTTAAAAAACGAAATTAATCGAATGTTAAAATTAGGAATCATTGAGGTAGGAGAATCGGATTATATGTCCCCTATGATTTTAGTTGAGGTACCTGGTAAGGATCCTCGACCTTGTGTCGATTATCGGAAATTAAACGGAATTATTAGAACGGAATACTTTCCTCTACCTAATATCGAAGAACGCGTAGAACAGGTCTCCTCCGCTAAATTTATTACCATTTTAGATTTATCCAAAGGATATTGGCAAATTCCTCTGAGTAAAACTGCACAACGATACGCAGCTTTTTGTACTAGTTTTGGTACTTACAGACCCCTAAGATTAAGGATTAAAGAATGCCCCATATTTTTTTAGTAAACTCATGGCAGGATTACTAAACGGTCTAGAGCATTTCGTTGTTCCTTATCTAGACGATATCGCTATCTTTTCGGATACGTGGGAGTCACACCTTAAACATGTGGAAATAGTCCTACAAAGAATCAGGAGATCCCAATTAACAATAAAACCCTCGAAATGTAAGTTTGCACAACAGAATGTCAAATTCTTAGGTCATGTGGTGGGTCAGGGGTTCCGCACTCCTTCCGAGGTCAAAGTTCAGTCTGTTCTTGAGTTCCCTACCCCTCGTACAAAAACACATACACGAGCGTTCCTTGGTTTAGCGGGGTACTACAGTAGATATATAAATCAGTTCTCCGTAATAGCTACGCCAATGACAGATGCATTGAAGGGGAAGGCAAGACGCGGGGAGGTTAATTGGACAACCGACTGTGAAAATGCATTCCGAGATTTAAAAAAGAAGCTAACTTGTACTCGCCAAATTTTGAGAGGGAGTTTATCGTTCAAACAGACCCCTCTGATTATGGCATGGGGGGGGGGGTGTTAACTCAATTAAATGACCAAGGAGAGGAGCACCCAATCCTTTATCTGAGTAAAATTTTTCAGACGTTGAGAAACGTTATTGTACGACCGAGAAGGAATGTGCTAGTATTGTGTTCGCAATTAAAAGGTTACATTATTATTTAGATGGAAATTCATTTTTAGTTATGACCGACCACAACCCTTTAGTATGGTTAGATAAAAACGTTAGTTCTAACCCTAGATTAATGCAATGGGCTTTGGCATTGCAACCATATGATTTTAGAATTGTACATCAATCGGGTAAAAGTCATAAAAATGCAGATAGTCTCAGCAGATCAGCGATCGATGATTAGGAATTGATAGTCATGTTTGTTTGTCATGATTATTAGTTGTGGAATATTGTTTATTGTAAATAGTTAATAAATGGTGTCAATCATGTGTATTTGCTAATGATTAGTAATTGTCGGTAAATAATGTTTCTTACTAATACTGAAATTAATTTTGAATGGATATGTATGTTAAAAAGATCCACACATGGAATGTAATAATATTGAATTGCTTAATATGTGTTCTACCTTGGCTTTATTATGGATCTGTCTTATTATTCATTAGTATTATCCGTTAATGAGAATATTGGGAAGAATGTTTTATGTGTAAGATGGTACCGTAAGCATATTATAGCAACATGTTTTTTATTATGATTTTAATAAGTACTGTGTATGAGTGTTTAAAATTTTAATAATATGAATACTTCTTATATTGGTAATGATTATTCTTTCGTGATTAGCACTTGTGTAAGTTCCCTTGCAAGAACACTCACTCGCGGTAAGCATTTCGAATTTAATTGTAAGTTTATTAGATTTAATTACAACACAGAAATATGACAGCTCTTATTCAAAGGAATATTTTCCCTGTGTGTCCGACAACTCCAAAGGTCAGTCACCTCGGTTACCATCATCGACCCTGAACTTTTCTTTACGAAAAGTCTGAAAGAGGGGAGGAAAAGCTGTGACGTATGTTCGTCCCCCCCTTGAGACATCTGGGACTTGCTTCCCACGGCCGGGTCAGTTTTAGAAGAATGATGACCACACGTGCAAAACCACCTGCAGTCGCTAATATACTGCGACGGACGTGTCTTAATTAGCCCCTGCAACCTTTGACCCGAGGGAAGCATTTCGCCACCACCGGATGTGGGAGTGAAAGGGGACGCGCGGACGTCGGTGAACCGCAGGGAGAGAGAAGGGCGAAAACTTCGCATGAAACGGATATCAACAAGATCCCTCCCTCACAAAATTATTTTGGACTCTAAAATCATCTCATAGTGAAAACTTGTATATTAATGTAAATAATAGCTGTGACAATCAAACTAAATTATTATATTTCAAACACGCTACCATTATTGAATCAAACGTCACACAACCCTTGTGACGGATCTATATGCGTTTCTACTAATTACTTCTTTTTTCTTTAAATCAAAATATTTATTTCAACCAACCTTCATCGAGAAACCAAACGTGATTTATGTAAATGAGGAATATTATGTAAATTCGGTTTTCGCGAGTTAGAAGAGAGTGAAGTAAGAGGTCAAGTTAAGTTAAGTGAAGTAAAGTGAAGCAAGTGAGTTGTCGACACGTAGTTGTTGACAGTTTAAGTGAAGTTGATACGTTTGATGTGTGCAAGGAGAAGTGGTTAATGAAGATTAAAAAGCAGTGAAATTAAATGTTACGGAGCTTGGAGCCATCGTCATTTGATCCAGCTAAAGATAGTGCCTGAAGTTCTCCGTGAAGGAACCGAAGCATTAAGGAATCAGGTATCGTAAAATTGATTAAGTAAAAGCTGATTATTAGTGTGTGGCGTAGTTGTAGTTTCGTAATATTATCCCCACAATTGTTTTTCTCACCTCTGCACTCTACTATTGTTTATATACCTTCATTAGAATTGTGTTGTCTCTGTTTCAAATTAAGTGATAAGAATTAATAAATCAATTTAGATTGGAATAATGCCTGTAGATTATTTAGTTCCTCCTACGCATCTAGCCGGGTTTACAGATAGACATAAGGGTTCGAATGTAAGGGGTAACTACAGGTTACCACACCCTTTAAAATCATATAAGGTTTTAAGTTTCATTTAAGTTTCATATGAGGTTTTTTAACCCTTTAAGTTTCTTTTAAATAAACATATTTTGATAGATATAGAAGTTTAAAACTTTTTTTATGCTCGTCTCTTTTTTAAAATTTTTAAAGCTCTCATTTTCATACCCAGCGTATTACGCGTACCCTTGAATTTCGATCTTATCTTTTGTGTTAAAAATGCGCGTTATTAGCCGGATTTTACGTTATATACATGAAACGTTATTATTTTTTAAGAACTTCATTCTTACATCCTATTAGAAAAATTATTGTAATAAAACTAACAAACAAAAAACATGAAATTCAAATTTAAGGAATCACTTCCGACAAGTATAAATTATTTTAAATGAGATCCCACTAAAGATAATTCAATATTAAAATCATTCAGAATCATTAGTTTTGCAGTTCAATAAAAAGTTTTCAGACATTCCCGTTGACTTAACTACAGAATCTGTATGAATTACTCGATGTGTCATTATTGACTCCGTACAATTCTAGAATTCTAATGCGTTGTATTGTCAACGGGGAAAAAAAGAAGATATTATGCACGGTTCGCCGCGCACGCTTTCTTTCCGCACGTCATCCCATAATTATCTTTCTCTATTCATAAAGTACACCGATTCCTATGCACTCACCAATTTGGCGCATCGTTGGTCGCCAACCGAACTGTTATATTTTGAAAGTGTCAAACTAAAAGTCAGCAGAACTATGCGCTGATACAGCGCACATCGCAACTTCGGGATTTTAGAGCAACAACGTGAAGAAAAAAATTGGTAAGTTTGTTATAGCATGTGATAACGTTATATTTTATACACATTAAGTTGAGGTTAAGGAGTTAAAAATCATGTCTATATGCATGGAATTTTTACTTTGCTTTAGATCAGTGGTCTTCAAAATTTTCAACTCATGGAACCCTTAGATCTTGAAGGTGCTTTCATGGAACCTCAAGAACTAGAAAGTGTTTTCGCGGAACCCCATTCCGTACACGTACTTCGAAGAATGTATCTCAAAATAATATTTAAAGCAGATCAACATGTTAGTCACTTTATATAAAGACAATTAAAAAAAGTATTATATTTATTATTAAAAAATCCTAACCTAATTTTTAATATATAATTTACTCATTAATAATATTAATTTATGTGATTCAAGTGTCACCTACCCATGCAGTGTATTTAGCAACTTAGATATGTCCTAGCATTTTTTACATAAACTGTCGAAGTCTAGGTCTATTGAGATTAAATGCAATCGCATTATATTCTGAATTTAATTTGTTTTTACACTTTGTTTTTGTAGCACCACGTTGAGAAATATATATTTCACTTAATCACAATGTTCAGAAGGGCATTAAAATGTTTACAGCTGTGTGAGAAGTACTAAATATTTTGAATGAATTTGCAACATATAATTTAGGAGCTGTTCTTACTTAAATTTAGATTTTAACACATCAACTGTTGATATGTTGTTGCCTTTCATGCATTATGGGTGTAGTTTCCTACGAATATTAAAAAGATGCATTTTCCATTAGAAAACTGTTTAGTTTTGGAAGACATTGTGCTACTTAAGTAGTATAAAATTATCTCGTGGAACCCGAAATAGTAAACAATAGAAAATTCACAATCTAGTAGAAAGTATATATATAAAAAGATAAAACGCTTTAATATTCTTTTATTATGTTATGATAAAGGTTTAAAAAGTGTTGCAAAATAAAGTTATTATATCTGTAAATAAAATTTTCAGTTTTAATGAATAGGAGGAGTGAGGTTTAGATACTTGTAACTATACAAACTTCATAGAGAACGTGAATCATTTCTCCTCGATTTTTTATTGGGACTCGTAGAGCTGCCTTGGATATGCCTTGTTATACCACAGTTTGAAGACCACTAGTATTGATAATATTTTACTAAAATAGAAGTTTTGTAAAAGTGTCAATGCGGATAACAAATATGTTCGTATTAAATAGGGATCTTCAACCTGTGGCCTACTGAAGGTATTTTAGTGTCCCCTCATTTGAATTTCAAATAATTTTTTAAAAAATCGCCTATTTGCTTTTTGTCGTAAAAAAAAACGCAATTTTTTCTGTTCCTCTTGATCTTTAAAACATTTTACTGATATGTTTAATGTCTATTTGAGATAAAATTTTCCGAGAAAGATGAATTTCTTAAAAATTTTACTGTATCTTCAATAATTTTAAAATATAAAAAAAATCTGATTATGCATAAAATTTCAGAAATTTTCTGAAAAAGTGTAGACTTTTATCTTTAACAGGTTTGCAAGTATTATAATTCAACCTCCATCTAACTTTTTGAAACCGATATATATATATATATATATACATACTCTTCTCTTAGAATCAGTCTTGTAAAACAAAAACAAAAAAACCTCCATTTTTAACACGCTTTTATAAGTTTCACTTGAATGTAACGGAATCTTGGAACTCGATTTTCACCCACTTAAAAAGGTCAGATTAATTCGAAATTTTGCACACTTGTCGAGGACCGATGACAATACAATAATTTCATAATTTTGTTCCATTGTCCTAATCAAGATCATCAGGAATCACGATAATCAGATTTGGCGACAATAAAATATACCACTTCCAGATTTGGCAACTTATTGCACATACCATTTTCAGATTTGGCGACTAATTCGATATACCAATTCCAGATTTAGCTATTAATTCCAGAATTAACGACTAAAAGAAAAAGGTGTAACCCTACAGCGAGTGTTTTTAATTTAAAGCTATTTATATGCAAGTATAAAATACACTTGTGGTTTATAAAATAAAACAAACAAAAAAGTGTTCTGTATGTGAGAAAGTGGAGGGTGGGTGGCTGTTATCAATTTCTTACTATAATATAAACATTTTTCTGAAAATGAAAATTTAAAAAAAAGGCTGGTAATGTGAAAAAAATAATTTATGCTCTAACTGCTAAATATTTTTTATTTTTATAAAGCAATACGTTTAGAAGTGATGATACGAATTAATATTATAGCAATACGCTTAAAAGGTGAGAATACGATTGACGCTTAATATTACCATGTTTTTATTAACTCGCTTTCTTTAATGTCTCTCCGGGTGAAATTTTGTAATTGATTTTAAACTGTGTGACTTTCCGATGAGCTAGAGACTTGAACTTTGGACCATATTTCAGAAGTGGATGACAATGCATGAAAATGTGAAAAAAGAAGGGAAAAAAACCGAAAAGGGGGAATTTTATACTTTTTAGTCCGTTATAAAACATGGTACACTAAATTTTTTTCTAATTCGAACTTTTTTTCTTCTTGCCACACATTTTATTTATTTGACCTGTTCTATAAAGACGGAATCTAATGTAACGATACGGGACTCATCCGAGGCCCCGTAAACAGAGAGAATAAATGCACTTCAGACCCTTTAATTAAAATCCAGCAGCCACGTAATTCTGGCTCCAAATATCAAACTCAAGGATAAATTCAACAATCAAAAAATGACAGTTTAAAAAACTAAAAAACACGCTTTTATTGTAAATCGAACTAAAAAAAGAAAAATAAATTATAATTTTAAAAAACTAAAGAACACGCTTTTATACTGAATCGAACTAAAAAGTAAAAAAATAATTCTTAATATAAGAATAAAATGATGAACGAGAAAATTAATGTCATTGGGGTAAAAGCGTGGGGTGTTCTATAAATATATCAATTGTTATAGTTTCTATAACTTCTTTCAATTCCGAAATTGCACCCCACGCTTTTACCCCAATGACATTAACTTTCTCGTTCATCATTTTATTCTTATATTAAGAATTATTTTTTTACTTTTTAGTTCGATTCACAGTATAAAAGCGTGTTCCTTAGTTTTTTTAAATTATAATTTATTTACAAAAGTTTCCAAACTACAACATTTTTTGACAGTTGTGTGACCCGTGAACCATTATAAATTTATTGATTTTGCCATCGAACTGAAAGGTTGAAAACCCCTAGAATTAAACATAGACTTTGAAATATTTAGAATCTGCTTCTTAATTAATATGAGGCATTTTGTATTAGAATTGTGTTAACGGTACAAGTAAAACAGTGTATTCAATAAATTTTGAAAAATCATAGCCCTATTTTAATTTATTCCAGGATCTAGTTATTTCTTATTATGTTAAAAAAATGTATAACTCGTACTGTATTTAAAATTGAGAGAATTGTATATTTGGTTGAGTTTTTTGAAAAATACTGTATGAAAGGTACAGCTAATACTTTCAAATATGTTCATTTTTAGTGTTAATTAAACGAACGTATACATGCATGTGGTCCTTGCGTTTAAGGAAAAATAATTTGTAAAAGCGCGCGTAAATTTGTACAGTTTTAGTGGCGTTTTTACAACAGTTGCAAGACATTCAAAAGTAAAAATTTAAAACAAATAAGTAACTACTAATGAATGGATAAAGGAAAAAGATAACAAAAAGTTGGAGGATTAAAGCAAGGAAGTTTTCGGCCCAGATTTCTAGACTTAAACGAAATGCTCAGCATTAAAGGCAACTTGTGAAGACAGCTTAAAAGGACTCGGTACCCACAAAATAACCAAAATATAATTTTTTTAGCTTTCATTTTTTCATATTCTTTGTATTATTATCTCTCGATTGACATATCACTTTTGTTTGTCGGAAAATTAAAAGTTGACAAAATATCAATTGAAAAATGTAGACCAACAAATTAGACAATTTGACGACGCCTCTTTTTTTAGATAAAATTCTATAAAAGCTTTTGGATAAAAAAATTCTATTTTAAAAGGAAAAGCAATAAGTATAATAAAGGTAAGGTTTTTTTTAAAGCAGAACATTTCTGAGGCATTACAATAATGTTCTTTTTTTGTTTTTCTTTTTTGTGAAATGTGTGCACGTAAAACTTTTGAATTAACTCATTTTATATAAATAATTTCAGTTCTTATTCCTCATATGGTTTTCATACAAATATAATATTTCAATATTATATGAAGAAAAAAATAAAATTTCTGTCATGACAGAAAAAAATTTCTTTTTAACATTTTCCTTAAATTTTCTTATGCAATTAATACTCTCTAAAAATTGATAATATATAAAAATGTATGGGTTCAAATTATATAAAAATGCAATTATTTTAAAAATGAAAAAAATATATATAACTAATGTCTTAAAGTGATATTTTAAGTTTATTTAAGCTTATTATAAATAGTTGTTTTTTCAGAATTATAAACTCTACAGCGGTTTTTCTCACTTTGTGTTTTTTCGATACATTGGTACATTCAAAATGCTACTCCTTCCACAACTATTTACCAATCATTTCCATTTTTTTTCTGTGTATTATATATAATGCATGTAACAAAATTAAGGACCCATTTTGCTGTAAACTGAATACTTCTTTTTAAAAGAATTAAAATGCAGGAGATATTGGCTTTTCTCTGAATTTTTTGCATGCATATCAACATTTTATTTTTTTCTACAAAACTAATTAAGTTATTGTAAAATCGACCCCTAAAGTTGTTTAAAACACCCTTAAAAATATTACAAAAAAATTTCAGGTCAAAAAAGTAATCATTACAGAAGATTACAGTAGGATTTCAAATTTTTCCAAACTTTCGTAAGAAAATTTGCATTTTTAAAATTGTGTGAATAATATGTGCAAAAATTCATCTCGTACCATTTTCTTGAATAGAAACATTATATGTGAAATGTTAAAATATAATTTTTAAATACATAAATAAAAAAAATTGTTCAAAGGGTACCGAATCCTCTTATATATATTGAAATCGAATGAGAGAAAGGCTAGGTTAGGTCATCCAAGAGCCACGACAACCTATAAAGATTGTTTTTCCGTTACACTGTGAAATGTAAAATAGTGCAACGAATTCTCAATTGTCTCGTGAGCTCCAAGCACTCAAATGAGTCTAAATGTTAAGATTTATTGCTACCGCTCCCTTCTGCGCATTGAGGAATATTTAGTATGGTGCAAACACTGACATTGGAGCAAAGAACGGTAGAAAAGCATTTTATTCTTGATATGTCTGCAACCAACTTGACTTGGATGCTCCTTTACCTCGATGGAACAAGAAACCCTCTACATGTTCTAGAATATTTCGAAAAAGACTACTACGGTAGCGGAGGTTTAATGATCTTGGCAGGTATTATGTTGGACGCGCGCGAGTGCACAGATCTCAATGTATTTGACAGGTGTTCTGTGGCTGCTCCAAGGTATTAGGATTAAATTTTAAAGCCCTGTATTAGCCTTTTTCTTTAGGGAAAGAGGCTCTCAGAATGGGACTGAGAATTAATGAGAAATAAGACCAAATACATGCCTTGTACTAAATCATGTTTTAGCCATTCCCACTTTCAAATTGAAGAGTATAATTTTGAAGTTGTTGACAGTTTCACTTTTTTTCTTCAGGCTCTCAAATTAACAATAGAAACTATTGTACTATTGAAATCCAAAAGAAAATCATTATGTCTTATAGATGTCTTAATAGAATACGAAGATATTTAAAATCGAATTTAATCAAAAGAAAAACAAAAAAAAATTATATTGTACAAAATCTTTTAAGATCAGTATCAATTTATGCACGTGAAACTTAGTCTATGTCTCGAACAGATGAGAACATGATAAGTATCTACGAAAAGAAGATTTTAAGATTTATTTTTGGACGAATTCAAGAAAATGGCACTTGGCGAAGAAGATCAAAGTTCGAACTCTATCATTTCATATGAAGAATGGGACATCGTTAACTTCATCATTTAAGTACAACGAATTAAATGAGCAAGCTATGTTATCAGAATGGACCACACCACTAAAAAGTTTTCAAGGCTCAGTCAATTGGCACATGGAGGCCAAATCTAAGATGGATTGATGACATAGAAAAATATCTCTTGATTTTGAAAAAAAAAAATTTGAGAACATTAGCAGAAAGAAGGCTAGTCTGGAAAAGGCTTCTTGAGAAGGCCAAGGCCCACCCTAGGCTGTCGAGCCACTGAGGAAGGAAGGATGTCAGCCTTTTCAAGATTCAGATATGTCCTTGATATCATGTTTTTATGAAAGATAATATTCGTCAATATAAGGATCCTCTGATTGATGATTATCTGAAAAGTAAGGATACACTCCGGATGGATTGGCATTCCAAATCTTGAACTAATTTTATATATCGTAATTATTGTATGATATTCTCAATACAATATTAACCCATGTATATACCTGATTTCATTAAATTATGTCCAGTATTTATATAAGATATTCAACCAAAAGTAAATATTTTCTTAATTTTGAAAATCGTGTTGTTGACAGAGTTGATACAATGATCCTTTTTGCAATCAGCATTTTCCACAAATATTAAATTTTAATCATATTATTACTTCTAAATCATGAACAATATGTCAAATTTCGAAGTCGTAACATGAATTCAAAATCCATCAAAATAAATGGAAAATAGACAACAAAAATGTCGATGTCCACAAAATATGAATGAACTTAATTACAAGATCAGAAGTTACTCATCAACTTCAGAGATATAAAATATTTTATTTTCAAACATTTTTTTTTTAAAATTAGAAATGCTAAAAATTATTTTAGAGAAAATACATTTCAAAGATATTTTAAATTAGCAATTATCAAATATTCAAAATTCTTTTTATCTTATTTTCATGAAATTTCTTTGAATTGAATTGCGAATACAATAACATATTTTGTTACAAATGAAAAATTCTTATCTGCTAAGTGAGTGAATACGTCAAATTGTTAAGCTAGACGAGGCTTTTTGGTGACGGACCTCGTAATTTTGAACATGGTCTTGTGACGAGGACGACACCTGAGCTGGAATAAGCTGAGCTCAAGAAAAAGTGCAACATGATATTTGTAGATTATCGAAGAACAATAAAACTACAATTTGAGCAAAATATGGCAGATTTGCCTGAAAATATCATTCCTGTGATGTGTTAGTGAAAAGTTTTTGTGATTTTTGTCCTTTATTAAATCACGCACATTTAAAACCTTTTAGTTCAGTTTGATCGGATTTTTTTTCTCAAAGTATCAAAAAAAAATTGAAAAGTCCTTTAAAGTAGGTAAGTATACTTTTTCTTGATTAAACTATTCACAAGAATTACGATTTTTATCTTGTACAATTAAAATAATTATGAAGAAAGAATTTGGGTTCTATCACCCCACGCGATCACTAACATAAGTATCGATTGCGTGTCTTCTCCCGGGTTAAAAAAAATTTACACGTCACACAAAGATCTGTGTGAGTCACATCTTCAGTTGAGTTGTTGATTTAGCTGATAATATATTATAATGCATTCTATATAACTCAAAATACATGATTTTTTAATGTTAAATATTTTTCCTTTCAAAAATGTTATGTTTTCAAAAATTTTCTTTTTCAGGCATAACATCGAAACACTATGGGAATCTTAGTCGTTTTGTTTTCACTTTCCATTCTTGGATGCATCACTTGTCAAACTGATAGTGATGATTCAGATGATTACGACTACTACGGGCCGGACAACTTAGACGATGGTGCAGTAACCAAAACGGGCAGAATCATCAGCAAGACTACGGAATTCTATGGCGTACTTACCAGAGCTTACCTCGGCATTCCATATGCCAAACCACCGATAGGGAATCTTCGTTTCAAAAAACCCGAACCAATTGAGCCTTGGTCTGATCCCCTTGTTGCAGATACCATGCCTCAAGCTTGTGTCCAGTATACTAAAACTTACGTTCCTTGGTATGATGGAGACTTCGGACAGAGTGAAGATTGTTTGTACATGAATATTTGGGCTCCCAGAGGAGCTCCCTTGAAGAGGAAGTATCCGGTAATGTTTTGGATTTATGGTGGAGGATTCACAGTGGGTTCCAACCGTCTTCCATCTACCAATGGGCAGGGTTTGTCCTTGTTGGGCAAATCGATCGTAGTGGCGCCGAATTACAGAGTGGGTGCTATGGGATTTCTTAGTTCTGGAACAGCTGATGCACCAGGAAATATGGGTAAGTGTTGTTGTTTCTAAACCCTATTTGAGCTATCTAAGAGTAAATTACCCCGACACATCAGTCTGTAAACTTCCAAAAAAATCCAAGAATGAAAGCGGTTTTAAGAACATCTCACCCGTGTTAAAATTTAAGTACTGTAAAATGTATTCAGATGATGCCTGAGCAGCATTACACTTCATACAGATCTTAAAAACTTTTAGACCCCCTACTCAAAGATGGCTAAGTATAAACTATTATCTAAATAGGTGGTACCTTTTTTAAAGTCTCGAGATTCTTATATTTATATTTTTTCATCGTACATGCGTTGGTTGGAATTATATACTATACTTATTTCGGAAAGTAATTTTTAAATAGATAAAAGATGTAAAGGACAGGAGAGGATTTTTTTCCAAATCGACTTTCAAATTCGAGAATTGTAACGCCTCTGAAATACTTTTGTATTATTCTTAAAAAATCATATAAATTTCTTAAGTATAATTCTCTTAGTTCATTGAATTTTTCAATATAAGTTTTAAACAATAATCTTTACAATTCAACATTCAAAACAACGATTATCAAATTTATTAGAAACACAATAAAGTTTATTGATTAATGCAGATGCATTAAATGTAAAGAAAATTAAAAAAGTAATTATACTTATAACGCTGATGGTTTTACTCGATCTAACATTTATCCAGGAACATAAATTCAAGTTAAGCATAAAGGGGAAAAAATATAATTATTCGGTACAAAGTACAATTCTTCTTTCTATTTTTAATCTTCAACGTATTGTGGCTCATAGTTTTACGCAAATTATATTTTAATCTAGTTTGGAATAAAATATTCTATAAAGTTATTTACAATCAGTTTTTCAGAAATATGTTTATTTAGTCAGCATCTTTTTCCGGTAAGTAAGTATATTAAAGCAATGCACATAAGATATTACCATTTTTTTTTCGAATGTCGTGAATGGAACAAGAACTGTGATCTTCTACACTTTTTATAACATGTTCAGTAAGAAATTTGAGATCCAGTTCGAATTAACATGCAGTAATTCATCTTATTCCGCATAATGATCTCTCGTAGAATTGACAGATTTATACAGCTGTTATCCCTCAAATACTTTTAAAAATTTTAAGGAATATCTCAATTTGTGGCTATTGTTTTTTGTAATTTCATTGGCCATTTCATGAGCTCTATTTTGCCCAAGATCATAAGTAGATTGCGTTTTGCAAAAAATTTAATTGCTTAGAATATTTTGTTGGAATAATAAACCCCACGATTTTGTCATCTATATAATTTCAACTACGAAAAAAGGACACTTTTATTAAAAAGAAAAACATAACCAGGGATTTACCATTGGTAAATCCCTGGTTATGTTTTTCTTTCTTCTTGGCGATCCGATGCAACCTTGTTGGTAAATTACCAACAAGGTTGCATCGGATCGCCAAGAAGAAAGCCTAGACTAACTTAATAAATGAATTACTTTAATTTTAGAAAAATTGCAGAAAGTTTTCCTTTCACAAAACTCTTTTTCTATTTTTCAGTGAGCACTTTCAATCGAATAGGTCAGTGGATAAATATATTTTTATGCTATAATACACATTATTATTAGCAACAGGAAACTATTTAAAAAATAGTATGGAAATTATTGTCCTTAGTGTTTCGAATATTTACGCAGTATCACAAATGCAATAAAATATAATTTTAGATATAAAGCTATGCATGTGTGATGAAGAAAAATCCCCATGATTTTGTAAGAAAAGAGTTTTGTGCATCTTTTCTGGATCAACTTTCTTGTTCCCAAATAAATTGTTTTTAAATCTTTAACTTTTTGCTTATTTCTTACCTATGTGGAAATTAGGGAAAATAATGTAGTATAAAAAGAAAAGAAAATTTTTATACCAGGAGCACAAAATTTAGTTTAGAAGAATTGCATTATATATTCATAAAATGATTTATGTTTTCTCATTAGAACTTTAAGTACTATATATATATATATATATATATATAAGTTGTTTCAGATTTTAAACATTATCTGGGAAATTTAAACTTGATACGGAGTTGCAAAATAATATACAATGTCATCATAAATAACGTTTCTCAAACTATTGGGAATCAAAATTTATAATTATCTTTAAAAATTTGCTTTCAGCAAACAAAAAAATAAATTGGAGCTTACAATTATTTTATCTTCTATAACATAATATGACTTCGTGCCATTTAACGATTTCAATAAGTGAAAATTGCTTTGATTTTTTACTTTGAAATTCTAAAATTAATTGTTCATACTTTCTAAAATTAATTGGTAATATAATATTTAAATATTATTTTTATATTAGACAAGGGGGAGTAAATTTATATTTTTTGTACTTTAAAAGACTTATACGAGTAATACATATGTCTTTCTGTTGTTAAAGTTCTTTTAAATTAAGGATGAAGAATGTGAAAAGTGTAAAAGGCATCGAAAATACGACCCTTCAATTAGAGTATGACATAAGTAAAATCATTAAATGTGACTGGCAGTTTCTGTATGGTGTAGATCAGGAATGGACATTAAGTCGATTGCGATCGACCCTTGAACCACCAAGACATTTTGGTGTGACCATCTTCGCTAAGAACTAAGACATGCTTACTAAAAGAAACATATTTATGGAACACCGACGTCAGCTAAACTGGAGAATCGGCTTTAAACAATCGATGCGAATGTGTTTACTTAAGCAAATATTTCACTAAATGTGTGGAACACACATGACAGCAAGCGATAACGTTTATTAAGTTCCCTTCCACTGTAGAGGAAATAATAAATTATAGTTTAGAAAAACTAAAAAACACCCTTTTATAGTTCATTGAACTAAGTTGTAACTTAATCTTTTAGTCGCCAAATCTGGAATTGGCCACCAAATCTAGAAATGGGATCATAAATTAATCGCCAAAAGCGGGATGAATTATGAAAATGGGAAATCGTTAATCCTGATGATCCTTATCAGATTAATGGAGCAAAATTATTAAATTATTGTATTGTCACCGGTTCTGGACACGTAAGCAAAATAATTTCGAATTAATATGACCTTTTAAAGTGGGTAAAAATGGAGTTCAAAGATTCCGTTACATACAAGGGAAGCCTATAATGACCCCGTCTACCGTGTGAACCGGCTAAAGGTGTAGGAGGAAGTGAAGGATAATTCGACATGATAATTTCCAATTATTTATTCAACTCACAACAAATCAATGAATCAGAATAAATAGGATGTTTCCGATTAGCTAACAGAGGTAGAAAGGTGAGAGTCGCGTTTTTGGAGAATTCTTCTAATAATTTATCCCCTTTGTGTTAATCAATCTTCTACCTTAATATTGCTTTAAACGGTAGCGATGTAACTAATTGCCACTTAGACCTCTTAATAATCTAAATATCAAAGCGTACTATAATGTGATTAATACCTGAACTGGAGGCAGTCTTCTTATCTTTTAATGCGTAATCCTTCAAGCTCTTAATAATTCCATCTTCCCAACTTTATTCTCTCACACAGACTTACTAATTCTCTTCCGTATAACTCTTCTACTTATAACTCACTTTGTGACGCTTTTACTAACTAACTCCTCTAGCAAGCGAACCTGAACTATATATAATAAACTTAATTTGCATATCATGGTTTCTTCTTAAGAAAAGGTTGTTATTTTTCCTAGCCCCAAAAATTTCGCCAGAGGGTTAGTTGAAGGACGCGTATAGATCCGTCACTAGCCTATAAAAGGGTGTTAAAAAGCTATCATTGGTACGCCAGCCGTAGAAATAAATTTTTCCCCGCACACCGACTGAAGGGAGAATAAATGTTGATGATCAGCTCTTCCCGCGATAGCATGGGATTGGCTATTGAAACCTCATTCCAAACCCCGTGCTCTCCCGGGATTGGGTTCTCGAGTTGATTTCATATTCCGCGATGGCGTAGAAATCGGCAGCGAACAATTGTAAGTACATACGTTGGTTTCAGATGCATAGGTTCACGTATGTTCTTTGTTCACTGCATTGAATACGACAGCGCTTCACGGTCGATCAGTCGCTCGTACTTCAGTTACCCAATTTTGTGCTACTTGTGTTTCTGAAGTAAAAATAATAATCTGTCATGTTTTAAAAGTGGGGTACAATGTCGAAAACAAATGTTAAGAAAAGAAAACGTACAATTTTAATACATAATGGCCACGCCTATGCCATTAAGTTGACCGCGTCACCTTAAAAACATTAGAAATAGCCCGTACCCTAAAAAAGTCTTCACAGCCCTGGTGTACATAATTGAATATGTAAATGAAAAGAAACAAAACTACTGAAAAATGAGAAAATTCATATTACAATTAGAAGGGATGTATTGTTAAGATATTAAGGAAATACATATTTTTTTTTAAAAAAAAGTTAAGTAAATTTTCCTGTTTATGAACAAACATTTCTTTAGTAAACTTGTCATTGATGCTAAAACGTTAGGGATGAAATAAAGCGAGGAAAAAAGCATGATAATATTTTTTTTTATCTAAGTAAACACTGGGTACTTTTTTTCCCCTCTTAGAAGTAATATGAAATAGGGGTTTACGTTTTGACTTACAGTCACGCAAGTGTCGATGACAAAGTATGAATCAAAGCCACGCGGTCTCAGATACAGTAGCTAAAACATATTTGCTGTTTATTTTAAAGATAATTATATTATACGTAAAGTGCATAATTTTTTAATTACTAAAATATTTAATCGTACTTCAATGTATACTTTCATATGCATTTTATAAAAGGCAGTTCCAATACCAACTTTAGCTCTTAACTAAGAAATACTAATGTTACTGTACTGTCGTGAAGTTAGTGGAAGGGGACGAGAAGTGGGAGGTCTATGGAGGTCTATGGTCCCTCAGGAGGTTCTTCCACAAAATTGGAGTGATACCGAGCCAAATCGTACTATCACCTGCATGGTGCTTAAAGTTACGGCTCATGACAGGCATACAATTAACCTCTTGTCACAGTGAATTTCGTGGGCCTTCATCTGATTTTACTGTCGATAACGTAGCAAACAACACAAACAATACAACGTTTGAATATTTAAACTGCTAGAAGAAAATAAATTATTTAACATTTCTAATTCGTATGTAATTAATCTACTTTGATTGGTGTAAATTTTTGTTAAAATATTTTAACTTTCTAAGTCTGCGCGTGAAGTTAAATAATTTATATATATTACCACATTTTTCTTTTTTTCTTCTTTCTTTTTAGAAATATAATCTCATTCCATCAACATTAGTTTAATTTTAACAAAAATAGAAGTTTTGTTTTAAATGTTTAAAATGTTATTAAATACTTTAATTGTATCTAATCAATTCATATAAGATGATTGAAAATTGGCCTCTGAATTACCCTTAAGAAGTGGAAAATATTTAAATGTATAATATTTACTGTAATCCTAAATTTTAATATAAATTGATGGTACAAAATGAGAAGACTCTAGTTGTGGAAAAAATAATTCTGGAGGCATACTGTTCTTCATTATTTTTCGTTGCAAAATAATCATTAATTTAATGCAATAATGGGCAATGGTATATATCGTTGAACAATGGCGTAATGAAGAACATTGAGGCCCCCCTGCAAAGTTAGGTGTGGGGCCCTAAGCCTGACTGATGCCAAGTACGTCTTTTGGCCCCTAGAATCCTAACCCCCCCCCCTATGCGGGGGTGTACGTTACGCCAATGTTGGGAAATGCATTAAGCGATAAGATGTAATTAATAAATCTTTTATTCAAATTAACCGCTATCAAATTTGATCTTGTTACGGAAATAAGTTGTATTTGTAGAAATACTTGGGTAGATGTTAAATATAAATACAATAAAAGATAAACGATTATTTTTCAAGCCCTTGAACTCTGATTTTTGGCATCATCATTATTTTATCATTATGATTTGAATGCAAAATAAAATAGTAGTTGAAAACTGAGAAACTTTGAACACTGAAGAAAAAAACAAAAATTTTCAGGATTAAGGTACATGGTTTTTATATTTCTAATCGAAACATGCGGCAAAATATTTTAAGAAGCAGAAAACAAAAAAGTTCGTGAGTTACAATCTGTAAATTTGAGCAAATTTTATTTGTTTTCAAATGTAAATAGCAACTCACATAATTTTTCTTTTGAATCACAATGTGAAATAAACAAAACCTATAGCACATGAAAGTCAGAAACTTATTCTAAATCTTTCATATTTCCTTGCATTACATTTTAAAGAATTGTCTAGTGAAATAATGAAGAAGGTAACAACGTCACAACTTAAAAGTCCAGAAAGAATCAAATGCTGGTACTGGTGATATAGGTTTCTTTTTTTTATGAGAACATTCATGCATACATTTTACAACTTTACACACACACACACAGCAATATACGCACATATGTATATATATATGCGTATATTGCATTGCTTAACCCTAATTTAGCTGGTCCTAATTCAGCGACAGCTTTAGAAATTATAATAGGTTTCCATTTTAGTCCCTTGACTCCTTTGGTTTCTTCCATTTAAAAAGTTCTACACATGTTTCCTGTTTCTTAGAATCCGGTTTCTATCTTTTAGCTTTGTGGGTAGTACAAAATTTTGTTTTATTATTTTATTTCATTTTATACTATGTAAATGTAGAGGGAGAGAAGAAGATAGCGTACCTTTACTCATGAATTATTTCTCAGAATTGAATGAAATTTATTCTGTGTTCAAGAACTGTATTGATGCAACAAACGATTACAGTTACAAAGAAAAACACGTTACGTATCAAAAATCGACATTTGTTGACGCCATCCCGCAATGCAAAAGTTTTTCATTACGATGTGGTATATAATCAAACAGATTTTAAATCTTTAAAACTGAAGCAGAGCCCTCAAGATTTCTTCTATCTGAACACAAAGCTCATTTGTATAAGTTACTGGATGAAGTCACGAGTGAGACGCCAGAGCAGAGGAAGCAGGCATATTTTGTAGATGATATATACCAGTGTTTTCCAACCTCTTTGTCGCCAGGGACTGGTCAACTGATAATTTTACCGTGGCTCTCTGGGAAAGGGGGAGTTGATATTTTATATTGTTTTGATTAAGTAATTTTAATTTTATGCCTTCAGAATAAAAGACAGTTACACCTAAAAGTAAATATAAAGTGATTTAACATGGAAAATTGCTAAAATCCGAGAGAAATACACCACAGCAAATAAAATGAAAATAATGTTCCATGTACTATTTGATCCACCCTACCAGTCCATGGCCCGGGGGTTGGGGATCACTTATATATATGGTATGAACAGGCAAGCCTAAAAAGAATGTGTATTGGCTGTGAGGAAAAAAAGGCTTGAGTTCTCCCAGCACTATGTAAACGAAGATTTTAATGTTGAAATACTTTAGTGTTTAGGTATGCGTTAAGGGATGGGTATGACTTTGCAATTAACACTTCTTTGATGTACCAGTTGCTTTTAAGATTATTCCCACCCCAAATTCAAACGAAAGTCATCTAAAAAGATGAATTGTGTTAGCACGCCACTGCCCACATCGTTGAGCTCATTAAAGCTGCATATTCTAATGTTTTAATACGAGGAAAATGTTCTATAAAGAAGCTCTTGCATTCATTTCATACGCTGACGAGTTGTTGGAGTAGATACTACTTCTGTAGATGTGCTTCAATATTCTGCAACTATCGAAACAATACTGTATAAAAAATACGTATCATCCCCTGTTGAATCTTTACGCTCTTTCCATTTGTTAAGCAAGTGGTTATCATATTATGATTCGATTGTATATATTTTAAACATAAAAATGTTCAGATTATAAAACATTATCGATAATGTCTAGAATGCACGTTTTACAGGAAAAATTCGAATGTAAATACAATACTTAAAGGATCAATTATTATCAATTATAAAGGATCAGCATTGAAGAAGGTCAATATATATATAATATAACAAAGTATAAAATTTTAAAAAGTAATGTTATATTATGCATACTTAGTTTCAATATTTTTAAGAAGGAGATTTTGTACCTGGTAGTATCAAGAATTGTGGATTAAGTTATGTTACTTTTGACGTTTTAGTTTAATATTTATGAATTCTTTTTTGTTAAAATAAAGAGTGCATATTTTGGAATTATATTCATCGTTTTAAATAAAAATTAATTTTAAAATTAATTTAAAATTAAACTTTTATGCGCTTGTTTCATTTTCCCAGAATTAAAACGCTTTGTTTATTTTTCAACAGGTATTTACGATATCATAATGGCTCTAAAATGGGTAAAAGAAAATATCGAAGCTCTGGGTGGCGATCCAGACAACATTACTATTTTTGGACAAGGGTCAGGAGCCATTACGGTGAGTTTGTTCCTGATGTCGCCGCTGACCAAGGGTCTTTTCAACCGTGCCATAATACAGAGTGGCTCCTTCCTTTCAAACAAAGAGGACCCTAAAGAATACAATTTGGATCTAACTCAAAAGCTCGCTGTGGCAGTGGAATGTGCCTCTGAAAATCAAACTATCCGTGGCAATCCTAAGGAAGTAATGAAGTGCTTGAATGGTAAGGACATTTCATTTATGTAATTGTACTTTAAATACATCCTAAAAGTTTCATGAATATGTTGCACACATGAAGTATTATTTATATTTATCCAGAAAATAATTTTATCGTGGCACTTACAAGTTTTATCTTATTAATTCTCATGTATTCTACTACTCATGGAATTATTTTAGTTTAGAGAAGGAAATTGTTTTACGGCAATTGTTGGAAAACCGTACAATTAATAGCTTTGAACCAGTAAATGTTGTCAAACACACATATCACAGATTATGTAATACAAAAGATTAACTTTCTTTACACATCGCAGTTCAAAAAATCCTCTTGATGAAATATTACAAAAAATTGCATAATGTTGATTTTTTATATGTATGTGGATATTACTGAAGAAGAATAAAACTTTCAATAAAAGTATATATCTTAAAATCTCAAAAATAAGCTGTTTCTCATAAAAATGAAAATTTCTTAAATTTAAGAAATAACACATAATTGAAATTGCATCAATAATTCCATTCAGATAATACACAAGAAGCATTGAAAAACACAATTAATTAGGTTGCTATAGCATTCCAGTGTCTTTTAAAGTTATAGGCAAATATGTCTCTGGAAATATTATATTTAATGTAAAACCTCAAAATTGTGTCTCCGATCTCTGTTAAGTCGAATTAAATTTAAAAGATAATTATATACAAATTATTACCTAAGCTAAATTTATTTTTAAGCACGAAGTTTATTTTTAAAAAAATGTAAACTTTGAATCACAATTTACTATTGAAAACCTTTGTATTGTCAAACAAAAAGTATCTAACTTTAGTATAAACATTATATGAAAGAAGTATTCAAAATTAATTATAAATTGAATATTGTACAAACAAAATATACAGGAAATACACTTTCAGGAATGAAAGGGAAATTGGAATTAAATTTAGAAGATGAAAACCAAGTTTTTGAAAGCAGATTTTAAAGAATGCGAAGGACTGCGATATAATTTCCAATAAATATATTTTGGTATATTATTCTAATTGAACTACATAATTGTTGCATTATTTTTTATAGCAAACACGAAAATAGCCTATTATTTTTATTTACTTATTTGAAAATTTTTCCTAAATCTAACAAATTAAATTACTTTTTTTCTCAACAGATGTGGATCCAAACGAATTGGCTTTATCTCTTAGCACTTTCTACCCTGAAGTTCCCAAATCCTTCCTGCCTCAATACGGTGACGACTTCCTGCCAAAGAATCCCATTGAATACTTGAAGTCAGGGCAGTTTAAAGACGTAGACATCCTGATAGGAACCAACAAAGAAGAAGGATCCTACCTCCTGGCTACTCAGTACCAAGATCTCCTTGGCACCACTGGACAGAAGGAGGTTGCAATCACAAAATCCTTTGGGGCCACCATCCTTCGCAAAATGTTCGCTAATGTGAAAGACCCTGAAGAAGTCGTCCAGCAATATTTGGGTGATTTGAAGGAAAATGAGTCGGATGAAGTAAGGAAGCAAGTCTTCACTGCTATGGGTGACTACCATGTCACGTGCCCAACTATGTATTTTGCGGAGAACTTCAATACCGGAAATAATACAGTCCAGTTTTACTTGTACGATCAACGACCAACCCAGACTATATGGGCTCCCTGGATGGGAGTGACTCACTACGATGAAGTGGCAATGGTATTCGGTAGACCTATTGAAGGGTACAACGTAGAAACATTTCAGAAGTATTACAACGGAGAGATGGGGCTGAGTTTCGGTATGGCCCAGATGTGGGGCAACTTCGCTAAAAATGGGTAAACACTTATTTTTATTTTATTATTCAACTAAAATGTACCTTCTTCAGAAATAGATAAAACCGTAGATTGGCTTATAAGAGTTGAGATCTTCTCTCAACCCCGACTAGAACTGTGGGAGGAAGGGAAGGATGACTCGCCATTTTATCTTTCAAACTATTTATTAAACACACAAATTATCAACAGACAAAACTCTATAGATCCAAACTAGAAGAGATGTTCCTAATCTGAGCAATAGGAGAATAAACAACGAGGGGCGCAAATTATGAGGAGACTTAGTGATGGATCTATACCCGTCCTTCCACCAACCCTCTTCGGAAATCTTTGGGCCATCATTCACAACAACCCTTTTTGAAGAAAAAGCAGATTAGGTCAGTTATATATATTGTACAGGTTTTCTAGCAAGTGAGTTAGATAGAGGTGAATAGATGAATAGATGGAGTTGCCTGGAGAATGAAGTATTGAGAAGCTGACGATATGGAAAGATATCTACCGATCAGGTATTAATTACATTGATAGCGCGTTTGGGGTATTAAATAGTTGAAGATATTTAAATGACGATTGGTCACCATAGCTAAATTGTAAATCAAATATTAGAGTAGTGGATTGATCCATAAAAGGCGGATAAATTTAATAGAAGTCTTCTCGGAATTCGCGCATATCGTAGTTAAGACCCTTCTGCTCTTTATTGGAACATCTCATCCTATTTGATTACTTGAATTGTGTCTGTTGATAATTAGTGTGCTGAATAAATAGTCAAAAAGTCTTCATCCCACACCTCTAGTCGGTCCGAGAGTAGGTCAAGAATGTTACAACTTTTAAACATTGATCCGCCTTTATCAGGATCAATCCCCAGCTGTAAATTTCTGAGTTATAGTTTAACTATGGTGACCACTCGTCACTTTAATACCTTCAACTATCTAATCTCTGAGACGCACTAAAAATATAATTATACCTGATCGATAGCAATATTTCTTCCTTGTCAGATTCTCTATATCTCAATATACACTCACTTCCAAAAGTTAAGCACGGAGAGGAAATGCTAATTTCCGGAATCCAATCAGAATTGAAGAAGATGCAATTCGTTGCAGGTAGATGGAAGTATGCAAATATGTTAGGTAACAGCCAATCATGCTTTCATGTCAAGAAATATACAAAAAGGGCAGTCTTATAAGAAGCCAGCTTTGTGAAGGGTTACAGAAGTTGATTGTAAGTGCTGATAGAAGGTGTTTAAAACTTTCGTACAATTTGTTTTCAAGACATACGTATTTCTATGACTTCCAGAAAACGAAGGGACGATTCTGAGCGCTGGCGTACTGTGGGGCGCATTGAAGCAGGACAGTCGATCACAGATGTTGCTCTTTTCTTCGGCGTTCATCATTCTGTAATTTCACGTTTATGGAAACAATTCCAAACCACACAGACAGCTATCCGAAAGCCCGTAAGCGGTCTCCCAAGGGTTACAACCCCCGCGGAAGATCGATACATTGCTATTGTAGCCAAGCGGAATCGCAGAGCGACCTCCACACGTGTGACATCTATGGTTACAGCGTCCATTGGTAAGGCTATATCTGCAGCTACTGTACGCCGAAGATTACATATGAATGAACTGTATGCCCGGGTACCTCGAGTTTGTGTTCCTCTATCCGTCCAATCAAGAGGGGCACGATTAAAGTGGTGCCGGGAATATGGCAATTGGACTGTGTCTGACTGGGGCAATGTCATGTTTACTGATGAGTCAAGATTTTCTCTGGAGCTAGATGACAAGCGTATAAGGATATGGCGTAAACAAGGAACACGCAATCAGCCCCAAAACATCACCGAACATCACGCATTCCGAGGCGGAAGCATTATGGTGTGGACAGGGATTTCATTAGGATACCGCACCGACCTGCACATCTTTAAACGGGGTTCTGTGACGGCTGTCCGGTATCGAGATGAAGTCCTAGAACCCATTGTGAGATTGTACGCTGCAGCAGTTGGCCCTACTTTTGTTTTAATGGACGATAACGCACGTCCCCATAGAGCTGATATCGTCGATGACTACCTGGAGAGTGAAGGGATTGCGCGTATGGCGTGGCCAGCATATTCGCCCGACCTTAATCCCATTGAAAATCTTTGGGATGCTCTCGGCCGTGCTTTATCTTCACGTTTCCCACCTCCAGCCTCTCTTATTGAGCTGGAAACTGCTCTACAAGAAGAATGACAATTGCTTAATTCTGTGGTGGTTGACCACCTAATTGAAAGCATGGTCAGAAGGTGTACATTTTGCATATAGATGAGGGGGATCACAAAACCTATTAATGTCCTTTTTTCATTTTATGCTGTTTATTTTCACTTTATACATAATTCAGTTTAAGTTTCCAGTATGACACTATCTGATAGCTTACAAAAATTTAATATTGTTTTCATTTCTGTGTATAATTATTGATTTTGTTTTATGTATAAATATATATGCTATTTTACTGCCAAATTTTGTGTCTATCAAGGCAGTATTTGTTGATTTTTTTGCATTTTACATCTTCGTGCTTAACTTTTGGAAGTTAGTGTATTTCTAGCTTGAAACCTAGAAATCCGACCTAATCTGCATAATCACGGTTGCTTCTTTAGAGGGTTCGTTGAGAGAAAAATCGAATTGATAGACCAAAGACTTCCCAAGAGGATTAAAGAAAGGACGCGGATAGATCCGACACAAGCTTAGCTCAAAAGATTTCTCATGCAACAGCTTTGAGAAAGTACTTTTAATTTTGAATTTATATGACAGGGGGAAAAAATGGCACTTAATTCCCCAAATTTTCATATTTTTGCTTAAGAAAACATTATTCCTTTGGTTGGTTTAAGTTAGAATCAGATCTCAACAGGAGTGAATCTCGGTGTCTTTATAACAATCAAGAATATTCCTTGTGAGAATCCTATAATACTGAATTCATTATTATATGCCTTTTTTGTTCTTGCCCATTTTTAACTGAAACAATTCATTTCAAAAATATGTGTTTCAAGTAATTGCCGAACGCGTAATAGTTACAAATAACTAATCAATTAAAAAAATATTATTTTCTTTTCTAACGTTTTTAGTATCAAGCAAACTAGTGTTATTTGTCTCCCTAATGCATATTCAGTAAAAAAAAATATGATAATTATGAGAAATCAATCCATTTCTATTGTTCAAAAAATAGATAATGTTTTTTTTTAAATTCAAATGATAAAAATTTGATTTCTTTATTATATTTTACACAACGTTAATTTCTTTCAAATGTTTACGATAAACTGTAAAAGCAGCAAAGAAAGAAGAATATATGCTAAATCAATTATAATAAAAAGAAGAAATAATATTGATAAGAAAAAGTTAAATTTATAAGAAAAATTAACGCAGAAATTGCTTTATTGCAAAATGAAACTAGTAAACGAAACTATTCTTTAGACTTGCCCCCTACAAAATAATGCCCTATCGGTCAGTAATTATACTTAGATTATATTATTTATGATCTTAAGAACATGATATACTTTTGTACGAATTACTCATTAAAAAATAATCTTAGTTAGGATATATAGATCCACAGATCTTTAATTATTCATATGTAAGAAGAGTAAATATTGCTAATTAGTACCTTTGAATATTAGAAATATATGATGTACATTAGTATTTTAAATTAAAAGTTTCCTACGTCAGTTAATTTATAATGAAGTAATGAAAAGAATTCGCATTCACAAAAAAACATATACTTTTATATTTACATTTCTAGTTTCTAAGCCGTTATTCTTTTTTTGTTTTACAGAAAAGCGTTGGATATGTGGAAGAATTTTTCTAAAAATCACCATCAATACTTACTTTTCAAATACAATGTCAAGAAGAAGATGAGAGGTCCAGGCCCCCATCTGGATAATTGCAATTTCCTGAGAAAATATTTCGATTTGTAATCTGTTACTTAGCTTCATGTTTTAGTTATGGAGATACATAGACTTGTAGAGTAATTTTTCAGCAGATATTTGTAGATTCTTACTGAAATAAAGCGATATTAAGCTTAATATATATTTGTGTTTTCTCCTTACAGTTTTTTTTTCCTTCTTATTCTCTTCATAAGTTATTTTCGATTTAGGCTTGGTAAAATTTTCTTTGTTCCCCAAAAAAATTCGCCAAGAACATAAGCTGTAAAAATAAGATTTCCTTTATTTAAGAGAAATAAGTTTTTTTAATATATTTCATTAGGAAACTGTATTACAAACATAGCTTTGATTTAAAAATTTTTAAAAAAAACCGTGAATGAAACATTTGATTTTTAATCTTTATATTTTTTGCTTGAGAGAGTATTAATTTTGAGAATATTTCAGCATTGCATACAATTTTTTAAATTAAAATAAATTCTTAAGAAGTATATCAGTTTAATTAAAAAATAGTTTTAAAACATCAATTCTCTAACACCTGTTATAACTTGCAAATATATAACATGTTTACTTTTAATACAAATGCATTTTAAAGTTGGATGCAGTAACACTGGACACATTAATTCTAAGATACATAATTTCTAGCTCTGACCCTGTTTCAGCCGGAAAATATATTGGTTGAAACTTGCTTTTTTTTCTTGTTACATCATACACAATTGGTGGGTTATAGTAGATTTTGTACTTTTTGTAATTTATTAAAACTGAAAAAAAATATGTTTCAGTAGAAAAAGATGTTAGCTAGACATAATTGAATATCATTATATATTTTCATTCTCAGATGGATCTGAGAGAAAAAGCGAATCCTTTCCTTAAGATATCCGACTACATTCGAAACCGTGCGAATCTAAAGGTGTAGGAGGATTGAAAGGAGCACTAGCCATATTACAACCTGTGAGCGTACCTACTTGAAGTCGCTAATTTCACCGTCTTGCCTACCTAAGGGTGGGGGTGGGGGAAACAAAGCATCACCAGAAACTTTCTTAATAATTATTATTTTATTACTATTCAAACACACTAATCAACCACAAGTGCAACTACAAGAGGAGACCCTAGGATTGAAATACAAAGAGAGCAAACTAATCTAAATGTACAACTCTAAGCAAACAACCGCAAGTGATCTGTTTAATTTAATCTAATTCAATCTATCTTAAATTCTTAAACCTGAATCAACTAATTTATTATGGTGATAAATTCCTTCCTAAACTCACGTTGTGATAATGAAATAAATCTCTCTTAGGAATCACTACAACAGTTCTCCTGCTCCTAGGGGCCGTGGATAGTCTAGTGGTTAGAGTATCGGACTCCAGATCTGAGGGCCTGGGTTCGATACCCGATGCCACTAAATACCACCGAGTATAGACGGAGTACGTGCTCGTTAAATCAGTGGGTCCGAAAGTCTTGTGGGCGGTCGCAGCAGAAACCACGAGTGCAGGAGGCTGGAGAATATTTCCCTCCCTTTCAGTTCCATGCCAAAATTGTGAAAGTGGAGATAGGTGGTGTCGCCATCTATCGTTAAGAAGTCCAACCTGTCTCACAGGCAATGGCAACTTTCCTTCCTTCCCTGCGGGAAGGACACAACAACAACAACAATAACAGTTATCCTGCTCCTTCTATCTTACATTTACAAAACCTTTTGACTTTATATAGTCAAACTAATTTAAATTTCAAGGTTTCTTCTTGAGGGATGGCTGTGAATTACGTGAAAGCTAACCCCAAAGTTCCCAAATAGGATTAATGATAAGGTCGCGTATTTATCCGTAACAAACTAAATAATCTAATTTATTGACAATATTATAATCACCACACTAATACAATCGATCCAGACTAAGAGATGCCCTCAAATACGCACTAAGTCGACAATAAACGAGGTAAGCGAGGTATGTGAAAATAGCATACTAACCACGCTTACTCAAGGCGATCACTTGGACTTCTTATCAATTTAATCCGGGTTTTATCTCAGTGCAATCATCCCCTTAAGTAATTCACAATTAGCAAATATTAATTAAATAGCCACGATTCGCTTTCAATTTGATTAATCTCTGCTCCGATAGCAGACCTAACCCATCTCTCTCCTATCTCCTGCTTCAAGCTTGAAAGCCTTAACTATATATAGCAGACCTAATTTAAATATAATCATATTTTCTTCAGAGAGTTCGTTGCGAATAAAATAGTTTTGAAAGACCATAGATTTCGCAAGAGAACTTGTTATTGAAGGACGCGGATAGAACTACCCTAATGGCGATTTGGCAAAAGCGTATAAATAGATAATATTTATGATATTTAGTGTCACTTAGATTAGAATACGTGTGTAAAATTGTTTTAAGAATATTACTACAATAAAAAATTATTTAAACACCATATTTTGACAAAAAATGAACATAGAATGACCTATTTTCAAAACCTTTTATGGAAAATGCTTCTATAATAATGATATTTTGCCTGTACATAGCTCAGACCTTTGTACAGAGTCTGAAATAAAATTTTTTAAATACATAACTTATAAAAATGACTTATCCATATTTTAGTACAACAGAAAGGAGAAATTTTAAGGAAAAATGCCGAAAGTGTTATTTCAATTGGTAGTAACTCTGAAAATAATGTGAATTTTTCAAAAGTCCTAATTCAGGCCCTTGGAGAAGTCTTTACTTTATATAAGCAAAATATTATTATTATAGAAGCATTTTTATAAAAGGAGAATGTTTTGAAAATAGGTCATTCTAAGTTAGTTCTTTGCCAAAATATTGCATTTAAATGATTTTTCACTGTATAATGTCCTTAAAACAATTTTATACATGTATTCTTATCTAATTGATACTAAATATCATGAAAATTATTCATTTATGCGCTTTTTTAAAATCACGGTTCCGATCGTAGTCGGATACCTTAAATGGAAAATGTTCCCTATTAATGTTTCCTGGGTGTGAATAAATATATTTTTTCAAATCCAAATTAAATTTAAATGCCCTAACATTTTAGTACAAATATCTATAGTTACTGGATATAAATTATACTTCTTGGTTCCGTCTTTTATATTACTTCGAAGTGTTATTGGAGTATTATACTTTTAGAATACTGAAACTTGTTTATAATTTGAAAAATGTGGTTATTTTAATGAATTTATAGTAAAAAATGCGTATTTATGCAATAAAATGTTATAATATCATTATTTTAATAACTTAATGAAGAACAATATTAATTAGCCAATAAAATAGAATTTATTCACATCTAAACTGAAAATTTAATTTTAATTCTCAGGTATTTATCATTTGGTATTCAAAATTAACTCAAAAGAATTCAACTGATTTTCAAATAAATTTCAAGAATATTTTAGAATTTACAACAGGTTAAGGTTTCCTATGTGATAAAACTATTTTCAGCAGGAAAAATTCAGGGGATATTTTGCATTTTTTATGCATGTTGTCGGTCATATCTTCACACTTTAAGATAAAGTTGTATACAATGGTAATACAGTTTGAAACACTTTGTGATGGTTCTCTTGCCATGTACTATATAATTTCAATTATGATTTATATGCATTTTTTATCTTATGTGAATTTCCCCAAATCAGTTTCCTTTCAATTTAATTGCATTACAATTGCAATGAAAACGTTGATAGAATATTAAAACACACTGCTGTCCACACAAAATGCAACACCAAGATGGACCAGAGATATCACAACGAAATTTATTTGGCATATAATAAGTTGTACAAATGATTAAAATTGCAGCCTCTTGTGACGTGTGGATGAAAGAAATCAGGAATTATTGTAGCTGCTATAACCACTATTGTAGCGTCTATTGTTGGCTATAACAGCTGTCACAATCCTTGGCATAAAATCAAAGAGGCTTTGGATGTATACTTGAGGTATAGGAGTTCATGCGGCTTCCACATGTTGCAAAATTGATCTGGTATAGCAGCGGATGGTGTATCCTGGGTCAGTCGTTGTGCAAGCATGGGCCACACGTTTTCTATTGGCGATAGATCGGGAGTACAAGCGTTCCATTTCGTTGCTCATCTCCACCGTTCATCACACCATTAGTGGCGCAAACGTCTGTGGTTTCCAGTCAAGGGTAAACGAAGCAATGGTAGCCTTGCAAACATTCCACTCTGCTGCAAACGACGTCGAATGGTACGAGTAACACAGGATGATGCGTAACAGACTGAATCTGTTGTATTAAGGTTCGTGATATGGCTGCGTGATTCATCGCTGCCATGCGCACAATCAGCCTGTCATCAAGAGAAGTGGTGCAAAGAGGGGGTGTGATTGTCCCCTTCGATCCATCGTTTCCTCCTGTTTCCAGCGATGACAGATTCCCTGACAGGTGCTTGGTTTCGTCCAACACGTTGACCGATTTCTGTGATGGATAATCCGCAATCCCTATAGGCTACTGTTCTTCCTCGGTCGAATTCAGAAATTTAGTCAAAAGGCGTTCGATGTCTTCCACGAATCAGAGGTAAACATCCTATACACACAAAAATAAAATCGCACGAAAAACAACTACCCTACCTCAAATTGCCAACCTGTTCTCCCCGTATATAGAGCTAGTGGGTGGTGTTACTGTCACCCGTAATGTGCATCTGTGTTATAATGCTAATGATTTACATATTTCATTGCCGTCAACACATGATATAAATTTCACATGTTTACATGCTTCCTTCAGGGTGTTGCATTTTGTGTGGCTAGCAGTGTAAATATCATATTATTTTATAGTTTAAACTATATTATTTTTTATCACGTTAAAATGATCAGGATTGCACTATAAGATAAATATAATTATTTACCAAAACTTTCATAGGTTACATAAGTATATCGAGAGGTTCCATAACGATCATATATAACATAACCCTTTATTCTACACTGCTCGAAAAAATTAGGAGAGCACATGAATTTAGCGAAATTACTCAAATATTTCATCTGACAATTAACGTAAAACAAAATATCCAAAGTCCAAAATGCGGCAGAAAACAGAAGAAGTGAACTTCATTTGCAAATCAACGTACATGGGGTCAAAGCTAGAAAAAGGATATAAGTGAAGAAAGCGTGATTTCGTGGAGGCTGTTGTTTTTCGTTGTCTCAGTGGTGAAATTTAACCTTTCGGCTGTTCTTTTGAGAAAAGAGGACTGGAAAGTGCCATGATTACGTTGTCCACCAGAATCCATGACTTGCTGTATTATCGGGTGACTGGAGTCCAGGCAAACACTAAGAACTGTAGCGGATGCTGTTGGAGTGGCAATAAGTGTCAATGTAAGACTGTAGAATCGATTCTAAGAAACAGGGTAAGGTCGTCCACTGGTTACTACTGTAAGGAATGATCTATAAATTTGTTAACAGCTCCTCCAGACAAAACATCCAATGCGATGCAGATTCAAAAACAACAGGAAGAAGGGTCTCAAGTCAAACAATCTGATACGGACTTCACGTGGAGGGGCTGTATGCATGTAGGCCAATTGTGTATTCGTTGACAGCAATACACAGTGCGGTCCAAATAAAGCGGGCTGCTGAACATCGAGATTGGATACAAAGTTATTGGAGCCAAGTGCTTTTTAGGACTAGTCTGGATTCAGCTTAGAGTGCGACGCCAAACATTTTTTGGAATGGCAGAAAGGGATACTCGAAGTAACCAAATATTTATTCTAGAAGGATCCCATTGTGGACTAGGTGGTTTAATAGTTTGGGCAGGTGTCCTCATAGCCGGACGTACTGACTTGTATATCATACGGTAGGACAATTTGACGGCTCAAAGTTATACAAATGAGATCCTAAGATACCTTGTCGTACTTCACGCAGCAGCCACTGGTGATTCTTTTTTTTAATGCAGTATAATACCAGAAATCATACCTCTGGTTTTGAAGGAAAATTTTCTTGAAGCTGAAACAATACAGAGTATAGAGTGACCAGCACATTCTTCTGAGACCTAAAGCTTATTCAGCAAACTTGGGACTCTTTCGAACGACACATTCAGCGAGATCACTGCCTTTGCTTACTGTTAGGACATGGAGATTATATACACTCAAGAGCCGAAATATTATGACCACCTGTCAATAACGAGTTGGCCCACCTTTGGCGCGCAACACAACTTCTACACGCCTGTGCATGGATGCCACAAGTCCTTGGTAGATGGCCGGAGACAGATTGTAACAGATGTTTAAGCAACGGTCACGCAAATCCGAGATATTGTGAATTGGTGGTCTCTGAACTCTGAGCAGCCGTCCCATGACATACCAAATGTGTTCTATCGGATTGAGATCCGGTGAGTTAGGTGGAACGGTCATTAACTGGAATTCAGCATCATGTTCCTGGAACCACTCCAACACAATGTTAGCCTCGTGACACAGGGCGTTGTCCTGTTGGAACATTCTATTTCCAGCTGGAAAAACAGAAGCCATGTAAGGGTGCAGCTGGTCTGCAATGATGTTTAGATACCCTGTAGCACTCATAGTTTGCTCTACCACAAATACGGGTCCCAGAGACACCCAAGAGAACGTCCCCCAAAGCATAATACCGCCACCACCGGCCTGTGTATGACCTACTGTACATTGAGGGAGCAACTGTTCGCCTTTAAGACGGCGTATCCTGACACGGCCATCGGCGTGATGAATGACAAACCGTGATTTATCTGACCAGGCAACTCTCTCTCTCACTGATCCTTGGACCAGTCGCGATGTTCTCGGGTCCAGCGCAGGCGCAGTTGGAGATGACGCTTGGTCAGCAAATGCACACGAGTGGGACGTTTGCTGCGTAGCCCCATATCCAACAGTGTCCCGCTGAACAGTGCGCTCCGATACTATTCTACTTGGCCCTGCATTGTATTGGGCTGTCAGCTGAGCCACTGTCTGGCTCCGGTTTTGCTTCACCATGCGACACAGTCCCCGACGACTTTTTCTTTGATAGCGTGTGGACGTTCAACACCATGTCCTGTTCTGCTGGTTTCACCGTCATTCATCCACTTTTCATAAGTACTAACAACTGTAGATCGCGAACAACCAACGAGTCGTGCAGTTTTGGAAATACTTGTTCCGAGCCTTCGAGGCATTACAATCTGCCCTCTATCAATGTCGCTTAGATCCATAGCCTTTCCCATCACACACAGAAGTAAGTGAAAGAATGATTCTTCAGACTCTCCAGCAGCAGTTAAATACCACTTCCACCTGTTCACGTGCCTTCCACGTCATCCAGGCGAGTCCCTTGCAAAATGTAGGGGTGGTCATAATGTTTCAGCTGTTGAGTGTATATACTTCCTCTTAGGACCAGTCATATTGTACTTTTCACTTTCTGAGATATGTGAATTAAATTTAGTATTAAAAATTTAAAAGTACCTCGAATTCCAACTTTCAGAAAAAAGTCTTTTACGAACCAAAGTAAGGTCATTTGCAAAAAAAAGTTCAAATAACAACACCTTAATTAAAATCTTTATTTATCTCTTCGGCAGCCATTAAAGAGATAGAAAATCAAGAACATTGCCTCAATTTGACAAAATGACCGCAGACTGTCTAAGACTTACGAACTCTTATAAATTTTTATCATCTTTCCTCAAAGCTCTGAAATTGAAGGAGAACAATCAAGTGCTATCAATGTTCTTTTAATTGTACCAACACAGTCTACTACATTCTGATCCTTCCCAATCCCAATTTGTTATCCAATTGATCTTGTTCCACCACCACGAGAGGCAAAATTCACATTTAATAATGGGTTAAATTCTTGATAGTCACATATATACAGCCCATAACAACAACAAAAAAAACACGACGCACTGAGAAGGATTTTCCCCATTATAATGAAAATTCCTATGCAAAGACATTTGTAACGATCGTGCAAATGATTAAAATTTGGTGTCCAATGAATGAATAGCGAGAGCTACTGCGCATCAAACTCTGCACTCTGCAGGTGTCTATAAGAAGCGATTCTCAATCTGATGGTCAAAATTTCTGTTGCATTGCGATTTACCATACTTTTCAACAACTGAAAAAATGCCTCACCGCAGAATTCGAGCTCATTACGAGCAACTGTCAGAGTTTAAAAGAGGTCGTATCATTGGATTAAAAGAGGTAGGTTGGGCAAATCGGAAAATCGCTTGACATATGTGATGTCAAAGCGATGCGGCCATTAAAAGATGCTGGTAAGAATGGGTGGACAGTGGAATATTTGAACGTCATGATGATAGTGGTCGACCTAGGGCAACAGCAGATCGGGAGGACAGATTGTTTGTGAGATCAGCTGTCACAGCACCTAATTCATCGTTACCAACCATCAGATATGCAACCCGCACACGAGTGTCCGCCAGATTAGAGTGGTGCTTGGCTCGATCAGGTTGGAATCATGCTGACTGGGGACGTATAGTTTTTAGCGTCGAATCTCGCTTTCAAGTGTATCCTGACGATCATCGAAGATGTGTCTGGAGACGCCTAGGGCAGCGTGCCTATCCTGCTTTCACTATTGCACGCCACACAGGCCTTTGACCAGGATTTATGGTCTGGGGGGCTATTTCTTTTGACAGCCGAACCTCTTTGGTCGTCATTAGAGGCATACTTACAGCACAGCTGTATGTCGACGACATTCTGAGAAATGTTTTGCTACCTTTCCTTTTGCAGTACCCTGGAATTTTTTCAGCAAGATAATCCCAGACCACATACACCACATGTTGCTATGAACTGTCTTAAAGCTTGTCAAACACTTCTTTGGCCAGCCAGATCACCAGAACTCTCTCCAATCGAGTATGTCTGAGATATAATGGGAAGGCGACTGCATCTACCAGGAGAATGTTGATTTCCTGGCCTGACAATTGAAGCAAATTTGGCAAGAAATACCGCAGACCATCAAGGGGCTTTATCACTCTATGCCAGGTCTTGTGGTAACTTTCATTCAGGCTAGAGGTGGGTCAACACCTTATTGAGCTCGTTACTTTGTAACTATATGTAACTCTGAAATAAATCATTAAACTTTTCTGAAATTTAATTCATTTTCTATTTTGTACATAATCTTTCTATGCATCAATTTTTGTTTCTATCGGAGGACTCGTTCTTGATGCGTCGTTTTTTTATAGAGTGTAAATGTAATTACGTGTTTTTCGTTGAATTCACAACTGTTATCAGACTTGTAGAAAATAGAAAATAGACAAAAAAATAATAAATAATTCCAAAAAATATTTACTAATGACTCAATTTTTCAAATGTGAAATATAACGTTGGGAAGTAGGAAAGAATTGAAATGACGTTATTAAACCAGATATAATGGCTACTTCTTTCAGGAAGCTGCAATCACGAAATAAGCATATTGCAAAACTTCACAAATAAGCTTGTTTATTTAAATTATTTTAAAACGTTCTGAGATTCTCCAGTTAGCCTATTCCCTTTGTTAAGTGAACATTAACTATTTTAATTAGCTTTAAAGTATGATATCTTAATTATACAGGATTTGTTTTCTATATGTCGGCATTGCAAACAGTCATGTATCTAATTTTAAGTAATGCGCGTTGCTATTGTGATGATTAATATATTAATATCGAAATGTTAATGTCGAATAATTTATGTTAAACTGGAAAATATATCTTCTCCTGATCAAATCAAAGGTAAGTTCCATTTTTTGTCCTATTAATCATGCAAAGGCGTCATTTTATTACTTACTGAATGAAATACCTAGCAGCGAAGGCGAAGCGTGTGTGTGTGTGATTAAAATATAAGCTTCCACATTGACTATTCTTCCTAATAAATGAAAATAAAAAGTGCAGTGTGATACGTAACAAAAAGAGAAAAGCTTATTCTTAACAGTATCAATAATTATTATTATCGTTATTTCAATTTTAATATACTGAGCATTAATATACATTATATAATGAAAAAGTACAGTCGTAAGAAAATTAAAAGAATTTCTTACTTCCAGCATGCAGTTAAAATGAATAATTTAATTAAATAAAAAATTAAATTTATCCAAAAATGAAACAAAGAAAGGCTCTGTCCGGTTCATTTTTCTTATTCTAATTAAATATTGCGACTTTTTCCTATAATTCAATGCTAAATTGAGAAGAAAATTTAAAAAATGTTACAAAATAAAAGTTTTGAAATTATCTAGTTTTCATGAGAAATCTAAATAACCTCAGCTTGTTCAATTCCTACTATTAGTTCACACTCTCTCTATATTTATCTTGTTTGAATCTTCAGTTGTTAATAAAATGCATTTTAAAGCGCTCAATTGAGCTGATATTTTATATGCACGTTTATTTTGGATGACAATACAATAATTTAATAAAAATTAATTGATTAAAAAACTAATTATTCAAAGAATTACAAATACAGCCACGTTGGCATTATTTTTGGTGACTTAGCGACCATTTTGGCGACTTGTGTCAAAACTTGAAAAGGTTTTTTTCTCACATTTTAAAGCGCTCATTTGAGCTAAAATTTTCTATACACAATTGTTTTGAGTAACAATACGATAATTTAATCATAATTAATTAAAATTATTGACTGAAATTAATTTTTTAAAGAATTACAGTTACAGGCACGTTGGCTTCATTTTTAGCGACTTGGGTCAAAACTTTAAAAGATTTTTTTTCTCACGTTTCAAAGCTGAACAGTTGAACTGAAATTTTACATATACGATTGTTTTGGTGATTATTAATAAAAATAAATTTCCACTTAATGCTGTGACTCTGTCATATGTATATACATATTTATATTAATTGTAACAAGAAAAAGTTTCTAAAATAAATTTTTTCTTTGTAGATCTAAGTAGAAATTGACTTAATTTTTTTTTTATATATTACTTGTTTTTTCCATTGTATATAGTGGCCACGGTAATTTAACAGGTCATGGTTCCAAACACAGGACCGCCATTGTCGAGTCGTACATACGAAACCTAGACGCAATGAAGACCCGCAATGTCGAGGAGTGATCCATGTTAAATCTGTCAAGGCTCAAAGTCCTCACGTTGGCTTGATATGAAAATTTGAAGAGGGGGGGGGGGTTGTCAGCTCAAGTGTTGTCCTCTTCACTCTCTTGACCTTGATTCAAAATTACGAGATTCGTCACCAATGGTAATCACGTTGCTTCAAAGATTGCGAAGTAAATTAAAATAAACGCAATACATATTTTGTATTTAATGCCTGATCATATATAAAAACAAAGAATCTGTGTATGTTTTAATTCTTTTTATTATCAAAATTGTATAATTTCTTAAAAATTATTTTATTGCCTTTTAATATTAATTGTTTCACAATTCTCCATCTCAAAAATTTCTACTATCAGCATTGTATTTTTTTTTTCTTTTCTGAATAATGAGTACTCACACATTCAACACATATCTTTGCTTGATCTTAATCACATAAGAAGGCCATAGCTGAAAAAATATGTAGGCTTTATGGATCATTTATTATTTCCATGTAGAATTTACTCGAAGTTAAACGAAATTCATGAGATATTTCGATTCTTCATTCAAACTACAGAATTCAATTTACGATAGATCTCATAGTTTTGAATAAATCCAAGTGATGAAAAAGACATCTGAATTGGTATCTAAATTTCTAAACTTCCATATTTCGCCGTGTTAGGACTTTGAGGTCTATTTGATTTAATGTGCATCAACTCTTCTATACAGCTGTGTTTAGAAGGCTGAGATCCGAACTAGCAACGCTCAAGTACATCAGACTCTCGAAATAATGTGGCTTATATTTGGTTTCCTGATTCATAGCAAAAGCATAATCCTTCTTTCAAATAGGCTGCATTTTGGCAGTCAAGCCTTTACATACATGGCAAGTACCCAAGAGGGAGAGCCATTTCATTGGTGGAACCATCTAGTGGTGATTCATGCAACCAAATTTTTGACGCCTGAATTTATTTAATGCAATCTCTTGTTGGATGCTAAATATTGTAGTGATTTAATTTTGCCAAAAGTATACCAGAGCCAAATTGATACTCAAGGGATCTTTTGCATGCTACATAATCATGTGACATGCACGCCTACAATCTTCCCATCCAGAAATTCTATCGACTCCAGCCGGGATTGAACTCGCAACGTTGGGCTTAAGTGGTGGGAACGTTACCTCAAAGCCACCGAATAGACAAAAGCATAAACCTAATACGTTGCGATTTTTAGAAAACTCATTCTAGCCTTCGTTATTCATGCTGCATTATTTTGATGGCAGAATTAACCTAGTTGCTTAAGTATAATCACAAATTCTTATTTGATGTATAATACATTTACTATATAGAACACATAATATATGTTAGTTTTTAAAATGTAAGTGCCCTTCACAAGAAAGCAGGTTCTGATAACAAAGAAAAGACACTATTATTTTGCTCATACTTTTACATCGTAGAGACTTTTTTTTAAACCTGATGATAGAAGTTTTTATGGGACACACATTTAAATTCTTCACTTATACTGTAAAATTCTATGAGTGTTGACAATGACGGCTTATTTTTGCTGGTATATACACTAGTATAATATATCTATTTTCCTCCAATGAGATTTTCAAAATAAAGAAATAGAGTAGTAAACACCTTAGCATTGTCGACAAAAACCGCTATCTATTGTCAAAAATATGAATTGAAGACGCGATTTAGTGGCGCTAAAACCAAAATAAGACATTGTTTCAAAAAAAGACGCGCCATCAGAAAATTGCTGTTATTTCTTGATTTTCATTGAAATGTCATTACTACTTTATTTCTCATTACCATACAATAATATTTACCACCTGGGAAACTCTCAAATTGGCTTCTTATTCATTGTTCTGTTTTTCATAATCTTGTTAAATATGCGCGTTAATAAATTGTAAGGCGAAGAAAGATAGTTGACTTCTATAAACAATATTTATTTCCAGAACAAAGGTATAATATTTCTCCACAAAATACTAAAAAAAACTGTTTGGATTCAAGGTTTAGATTTGAATTATAAAAATAAATTTCACACTGATAATAGCTGTGTCTATAGTTAGTTAGTAATATTAACGACAGAAATTCTCGATTAAATTTTATCCCATTTGAAATTAAATTGAGTATAATTTTTGTTGTATCGTACTGTTAATGATAGCCTGTGTTTTTACAGACCCCAAAGTAGAATTTTGCACAAGATAGAGATTTGTATTGATTTTTCAGAACACTGAATTTCGTTTCTAGATGTTTATTTCAAAAGGGTAACTGTAAAAATCAAAAAATATATAAATGATAAAAAGAAGAGCAGTTCTGAGAAATTTGCTTTTATATTTTGTGAATATGATTCCATATCAGTGCTTCTCAAACTTTCCATATTTGCGACCCAATTTTCAGTCATAATTTTCATCACGCCCTCCTCATACAACAACAATGTATTGAATACACTTCGACGCTAAAGCAACTTTAATATTATAAACTGCACATATTATCAATATATATATGTAAGGATAATTAAATTAGATATAAAATTAAATGGCTAGTCCATTTCTAACTTTTATCTTCCCGTTACATCTTCAAGTATTAAATGTATTACCCAGTTCGGGAATATAGAACACATGGCTTAACAGAAGTTCGCCAGCTCCGACCATTAATTTTTACTGCCTATATGTCATGCTTAAATTCTCAAGTATACCTCTTGAATCGGAAGCGCACTTAAAAAGCATATGGCTTCAAAAAGGCCGCCTATTCATATGGTTAATACGTGTCCGTCTCTCTCTCTCTCTCTTACAGACAGATTACAAAATTATCTCATGGAATAAAGGCAGTTAAAAAATAATGTCTTGAAGTTCAATTAAAAAAAAAACACATATATCTAATACATAAAATTCTCGTGTCACAGTGTTTGTAACCAAACTCCTCCGAAACGGTGTGGCCGATTCTTATGAAATTTTGTGCGTATATTCAGTAGGTCTGAGAATAGGACGTAAACTATTTTTCATTCCGATATTGTAATTAGTTAAAAAGATATTAATTAAAAACCTTAAAACGCTTAATTGTCTTAACCCTGCGCGTTATTTTCCCCGCCTAGCGTCGTGAATGAACAGAGGGTGAAATTTTTCGGTATTCTCGACGTTATTTAAACAGCCATCCGATTTTTGTTTTTTAAATCAGACAAAAAACAATTACAGAATCGGAAAGATCATTTCTCTCGCCACGATACAGTATAATTTTTTTTTCCATAATAATAATATTTTCTAATTTTTAAGATTTTTTTAAAAAATAGTTAAAATTGATGCGTTTTTATGAAAATTATTTCGAAATCGTTGCGTATGAATTTATTTTCGTGTTATGAAAACGATATTCTATACTAAATAACTTCAAACCTTTTTCTTTTAGTACCAGTCATTTTTAAAATAAAATGCCCAAAACTTTTTTTTAAAGATTTTTCGAAAAATTGTCGAAATCTTTAACCTAACATTGAATAACTTGGTTATTTATTAAGATTTTCATACGAAACCTTTGCTGCGTTTGTAAAATAATGTTATCAAACTTCTGTGCGAAGATTGAAAAAATTGCTTAAAAACAACGGATTTAAAAAAAAAATTGTGATTTTCGTAAAATAACGTTATTGCAAGAAATAATCTAAACTGTATTTTTTGTACATTTTTTATTTAAAAGTCCTTTGTTTTCGAAATTAATGTGTGAAGTTTGAAAGCATTAACTTAAAAATTAAGCCCTAAAAATTAAAAATTTAATAAAAAATACGCGATTTTACAGTTTGCCAAGCCTTGGCGTAGAAAAATGGTTTCGCGCCAAATAGCTTTCAACTGCTTCACCTGAAACTTCACATCTAACTCAAGGGTTACACCAAAAAGTTCTGAAAGTTCATACGAAAATCAGAAAATTTGGTGAGTAAAAAAAAAATGCGAGTGAAAAAGTTATTTTTGCTTCAATTTTCGTCATTTTTTCTTTATATAATTTTTAAAATTAAATCATTATTGATGTCAGATCAAGATGAAAGAATGTATTCAATACATTTCTGAGATTCATTTAAAATATTTATCTGTATCAATTCAGTGATTTAAAAAATAAAAAGCCAAAAACTTTTTTGAACAAATTTTAATAAAACACTCAAAATACTTAAATAAATTGTTTAATGATTTCTTCTTTAAAAAAGATAATTGCGTGAAACTTTATTCCCATGTGTCGAACATTTCAAAAAATCCTCACAATTTTACTTCAAGATTTAAAATAGTAGTGAAATTTTGTAATTTGAAAAATTTCTACTTTTCTGTCTTTTTTCAACATACAACTATTTTTAAAAAGGCTGCATTTTCGTTTCCGAGGACTAAAAAACTGCAACGAAAGAATTGGAAAGTGGGTGAGTGATTTATAAATTCGCACTGTTCACCTACTCGAGAGTTTTTGGCGACGGGCTTCGAAATTTTAAGCCACGGTCAAGTGATGAGGACGACACCTGATCCCCCCTTTCACCCATCTCTCCTAATTACCACACCAACTTAAGAACAAATTTCGAAAAAGGGGATTTTATGACATAGTTAAAGAAATCACTCACATCGCGCGCATACACACACATACATAAGTGCTATCGTCCTAAGGGAAACAGGAAATTCCCATGGGGATGAAGTTATTCACTCGGTAAAAGCCCGTGCAAACCCGGGGTAAGCGAGAGGAAAGAAGCAAAGAAGTCAAAGTAATTTCGAAAAATAATATTGGAAGTGCTGATTTTGTCAAGAGAAGGGAAAATGTTAAAGGAGAAAGTCATGATACGCCCTCACGGGCCATGCACTCACATCGTACGTGTCACACCCACACAGAAGTGCTGGCGTCAGAATAAAGGAGAAAAAATACATGGGGATTAAGATATACCCTCGGTAAAAGCCCGTGCAACGCCGGGCCGGGTAACAAGCTAGATATATATATATATATATATATATTATATTAATATATATATATATATATTATATTATATATATATATATATATATATATATATATAATATAATATATATATATATATATATATTATATATATTCATAAATCAATTATTAAATACTTTTTGTCGCACTGTTACATGTAAAAGAATCTTATATCTGTATGAATATCTGTATATTATTTTTCATCATGTCAGAAGGTATTTTGTTTTGCTTCCTTTCGATAAGTTAATAATTATTTTATAAATCTTTTATTTTGGACTTTTCGATATGCTTGCGCCTCCCACGTAGGGTTCATGCCCCCCCCCCCACAGTTTCAGAAACTCTGTTCCATACCCCTCTGAAACATGTGTCGTAGTCTCCCACTACCCCTTTGCATATTATCTATGTTAGGATATGTAGTATTCATCATTAAAGACTACTCAAATAATAAATCACTTATTTATTATTTCTTTAAGACACAATTATACAATTAATAATCAACTTTAAGAACAATAAATTATCATGGAGTATTATCAGCATTCAATTATGGACGACGGAATACTAACTGATATCACGAGGGGAAATAACACGTACAATCAAACTACACATTTAAATTTAAGCCACCAAAAGTTACAGACCTGAAATCTTCTTCAGTAGGAACCTGGAACAAGTAGAATTTATAAAGTGGCTGATATCTAGGATACCTTCAATAACTTCTGATCCGCCTTAGATAATCTTCAAATTTCACTTTATTAAGCTAGACGGATAAAAACACCCTCTTGGACAACGACGTAATTTACTTTTTAATCTCAAACACGGAGTTCTACTCTATCAAACCGCTTAGTCATCCTCCCTCAAACCGCTTAGTCATCGTTTTCTTCATTTCATTTCTCCCTTTTATATCTCTTTCGAACTCGCTAAACACGAAACTATTTTATTTACATAAGTCACACTTCCAGCTCTCAGTGGGGATTGGTCAAAATAAATACAATTTAAAAGTTTATGAGAGAAGGTTAGTGAAACGCGTAAGCACCCGTCACAACCCCCCTCCGAGAAAAAAAGCGTGACTTATTGACGGTCTAAACGACCTGCAAGAATTCGCTTAATTTACCTAACATCTGAAAAACACTGAACCTGCACAAATTTTAACTACTCTAGAATGCCTGAACTTGTAAAAAGTTAACTTCACGAACTTTATAACGCCTGAAAATACTGAATTAGCAGAAAATTTTAACTCTAAGTTAGAAACTTTAATTAAACTAGCACACAGAAATGACTACTCAAAAGGGTACTCCACTCTAATTTATTTATCTTTCACAATATTAGGTTCCCTACAGTGCATCCCATTCGGGCGAAGATCAGGGGAAAACCTTTCAAGGAAAAAACCCTGATCATGCACTTTACTTAAGTGCTAATAAATACAAAAAAATTTTTATACAATATCTTCATACGACATCAAACTTTCATCACATCACTATGTTCAGGGACTGCTGCCCTGAAAGGAAACCTTGTCAATTTTTTCTAAAACATGACATTAAATGCACAGAACTTTTATACAACTTCCTTATTGACATAAAATATGGCATACATTATATTATATATATATAGTTTAGTAACAAAATAACCCTTATCTGGTTTCATTTTCAAAAATTCCCAATCAATCGCGCTGCGCTGTTAATGTTTTTTGTTAGTATTCCTAATTACGCCGCGCCCAGAAACCAGACATTACTTATACATCTTAATAATTACACACAAAATATATACATTTTACATAGAATATATTACAACAAACAATACAAGTAATCTCACATATAAAGCCACGTCTTTAATGTGTAGCAAAAACAATTGCAATTCAACAAATGTTTTTCCACAATTTGGAAAAAAAATTAATACAAAAGTCTTTTCAACCGATATGAAAATGCACACAACTCAGTGACACTTTTGTACGTTAACTTTACAAAAAATTAGACTAGCCCACATGGAAAATACTCCGAACTGTCTGTCAGAGGAAAAATAAACAAATTAGAATTATACAACCTGACTAGTCTTTAGATCCAATCTGCATAGGCTTTGTCTCCTACCATGGCTTCTGTGCTGGATGACCTTGTCCTAGGGTTGTCCACTCTGTGCTCCAACTTTCTGGGTCCCTTCTTCCATCGAGTCCGTTGAAGTTGATATGCTCCTGCTGAGGCGTTGTTTCCTTCTGTGAGAACTGGAACTTGGCTGTTGTCCACTCGACGTCGGCTCCGAAGATTGTATGGACAGCTCCTTTCCTGATGAGGTCTGTTATACTTGAATCTGTGGGATGGTCCTGGAACTGCTCTTTCAGAACTATTTTCTTCCACCTTTCTATAACGCTTCCTGGAGGGACGAGAGGACATTGACGAGGAAATCTTTCTTTTCTCACGATCTGCTTGGGCCTCTGGTCTCTTCTTCCGTACATTGTCCATCCATGAGTCAGGCCTTCCTCTTTTCTCTCTCTCAGCACAGACAGGTCTTTTTTCCTGAAATTATACGCGTTATCCCCCGAAGAAACAGTAGATTCCGTCCGTCCACGTTTTTTTCTCACCTCTACTCCCTCGCGTCTATTCGCAACTATATCTCTGCTACCATTTACATTTCCTGATTTCGATCCTTTACGACCACCCCTATCATTCTCCGATTGCACCAATGACGACTGCGCATCATCTGACCTGATTGATGTCACTGCACCATGATTACTACTAGTGTTACTTTCCGACTCGGCAACACTGTCTTCTCTTTGATAGTAAATTCTCACCTGGTCACATTAACCGTTATTCTTTTACCCAATTTTAATATTACTAAATTATTATTATTTTTACACTCAGAACTTTATATGGGCCTTCAAACTTTGGCATAAATTTTACCTACTATTTTTTACATTTTGAACTTAACGGGTGAGTTTGAACTAATACTAGATCACCAACTTTCACATTATTTTCACGCCTCTTTTTATTATAATATTTCGCCCACTTCTCTTGCTGGCGCTTTGTATGAACTCTAGCTTCCTCAAACAACCTTTCTATGTTCCCACAAACTAAATCTGATCCATCAGTTACCATAACTAATTTCTGAAAAGGAGTGATTAAATTTCGACCTAA